>OX632358.1:16584277-16724277 GCA_951751655.1 Ophion costatus | reverse complement strand
ATCCAATAAAAACTAAAAATACGCTCAAGGAATACCAGCGGCTCTGGACGTAACCGCCGGTAGAAAGAAAAGTAATAACGCCAAATCATGTAACAGTAAACTAGCGCGAGAATTCACAATAGTGATATGCAGCAAGCGTCAAGAACGTAAACGCGGAAGGGCTACCTAAGAGTTCGCTGCGAATCGATAAGCCCTTGGGAAAAATAGTCTGCGAGAAGTTCGGTTACAAACTGACATACCTTAGGTTTGTGAGCTTGTAACCGAACTTCTCGCGGACTATTTTCATATGAATTTATTCACTATGAGGTGATGACCAGTCGTAAAATTTTGAACCGATTTCTCAGTGCGCTGGAAGCGTAGATCCAGGGGTTGTACTCGAATGGGCGCGGGCGAAGAAGAGAGATAGGGGCGAGGGGGTATTCTGCTTTCTGGTACGAGTAAAGATGGTAATGGAAACGATTCGTTTTCGTAATATCTTCGTAGGAGGCCGCAATCAGCCTCGCATGGGGTATGCCTATGAACATATAAAAATTACACTGGGATCGTGTAATTCTTTTGTGAGTGTTTTTTTATCTCCGTTAAAAAATTCCATCTCCGAACTCGTGCTCATTTGGGCTCGCGCGTTCGGTTGTAAAATACTTGGCTGTTCAACGAATGTAATCAATAATGACTTAATGTCCACCAATAACCGGCACCATGGGTGGCTCTCCGGTACTTTCGTCTCTTGTCTGAGCATCATTTCACCTTAGT
The DNA here is from genome assembly GCA_951751655.1 of Ophion costatus. Lineage (NCBI taxonomy): Eukaryota > Metazoa > Arthropoda > Insecta > Hymenoptera > Ichneumonidae > Ophion > Ophion costatus. Next base: position 16,723,527 of record OX632358.1, on the reverse strand, counting down.
AGCAACGAAACAGTGAAATACAAGACATGCAAATGGTTTTTTTTTTATTTTTGAACCCCCCGCCCCTCCCGCCCTCACAATTATCGTGTACACAAGCCATGGTCTTTTACCGTCCTCGAGAACTATATAATTTTCAACGGTACCGTTTATATGGGGCATTCAATGGCAAATCAATCGAAACATCTGTTCCCGGTCGTATTTTCGATCCCACTTGATGTTTTTTTTTAAATCCTGCAGGCAATTTTTGTACCGTTCTACTATCATTGAGTTTATGTTTATCAACATACAGTGGCCACACATAGGGATTTAAGAACTGTATAGTAGCAGGAAGCAGCTTCCGTTTTATGATTGTTCTATGCATCCTAGTTGGATTTTTAATTTATGAAATTTAAATCAGTGGTGGAAGTTGTTGAAAACGTTTTTCATTTGAAACGAAAATACAGAAATGGCAAAACAGTCTGGATTAATCGCTTTATTTTCCAGAATGAATACAGTGACTAAATTACAGATTACCAATGGAAAGTCTAAATATGTGCATCTACATTTCTAGTGAGTGGTCTAGTATTTTTATAAAAGATTTTGTATGTGGGTCTGCTTTCAGCGGGAACAACATTTGAATTCCAAATTGCATTCAGATTTCTTATATTTTGTATCAAATTCGCAAAAATCTGTACCCTATGATCAAGAAGTTGTTTACCCTAATTCTTATTAAGAGGTCTTCTCACTTTAGACGCTAAAAAGGGTATTTTCGTGAATTTTTTTGATAGGTTTATATTATAGATATTGATATAAAAGTTGTTACACTCTATAATTACACTTTCGAAATGCATTACAAAAAAAAACTTTATTCATTTAAGCCACTATTTATCACTATTTATAGACGAAAATGGTAGTTGAAAATGTCCTAAAAAAATGGACGGCTGCGCTGTTGATGAAATCTCGAAGACGTATCATCCGAAACAAAAAAAAACAAACGGTTTTAGTTTCATTTTGTTAATGGCTATAACGTATATCATAACACTTTTTATATACGCGAAAATAACAAAATGGCAGACATTTTTTGAAACAACAAAAAAAGTTTTTTCCTCCGTTTTTGGCAGCAAAAGTAAATGTCAAATTTTGTTTAAATCGTTTAAATGCACTATAGCTATAGTTGTAAAGAATATGTGGTTAAAATTTCATAAGAATCGGTACACTAGTTTCGAAGATTTTATCAACAAGCCGTCGAAAAACATTGTTTCGAGAAAAACGCGTTTAAAGTTTGTTTGGGTTACATGGTAAATACATCAAAAAATTTTTTTAACGATTTTTCAAGTGTATTTATTAAGTGTAACAACTTTTCTATCAATATATATATATATATCTATAAATAAACCTATCAAAAAAATTCATGAAAATAGTTTTTTGTAGCGTCTAAAGTGAGAACACCCCTTAATTCGCGAAAGACTTTTTCAACGTGTAAAACTCGGAAGACAACTATTTTCCCCACTCTATATGTTGGTTATATCATTTTGTATACATTTTATTTTAGTGGGGGAACAAGAAAGATTTAAAGGATTTTCTGTGAAAATTGAGGCTTTATTCTGCAGAAATGGTAAATTGGTTGTTGAGTGGCTCCCAACCATTCTGCAAGTTCTTCTTGTATTCGATACGAGTCTTCGTTCAAAAATGCCTCTAATTCTACATCTTTAATCGAGTGTGGCCTTCCTTCACGTTCTTTATCCTCTGTGTCAAAATCACCACTATTGAACCGTTTAAACCAGTTCTCACAAGATGAGATTGATAGAGCACCAACCCCCTGTAGCCTCTCACATCAATCGATGACCTTCAGCTGCTTTTTTCAAATGGACGGAGAAAATAAAGCTTCCCGCAAATTGTGTTTTTCGTTGGCACAAAGGTCAACAGATTTGAAGTTAAAAAACTATGTTGTTTACACTTTGACAATACGAGACGTAGCGTACTAATAACGCTTTAGCAAGAAGGTGGTTAAGGTCCAATGCGATGGAATACTAGTGATGCCCTCTCTTGGACATCCTTTAAAACTTACTTGTACACCTAATATATTTGTTTTATATTAATAAAAACGGCTTATATCGGTTAAAACAAAAGGGATTTCTTTTTTAAATGGAAGAATATTTGTGCTTTGTAGGATAGGAATTGCACTAGATGTGCTCGTATCATGTAAAGGACGTACAAAATACAAGTGAGTACGACATTCACTATTGCGAATCAATAGTTGTAAATTCAACTAATTATCTGATCAGCAGGAAAAAGCTTTCGAATGTAAATGAGACCTAAAATTAATTGGAAATAAAATATCATTGACATGATATTACACTTCTGAACACTTCTAAATCAAAGTAGAATATTTAAGATATATAATTGTAAGTACGGCAACACCGCATTCCCCTCGTCGGCCAATCCAACTTTGTACCTCTATATACTCTCTGCAGTATTTGGCAGTGCGGCGAATCCTACTGCAGGCATTTTCACCATATTCTGGCAGTTGCTGTTAGCGTTGTCACAATTATGCATTGTTTTTTGTGAATAAATGTATAACGGGATAATGAATCGATACGAACGTTTTTCGACAATTCGATCGATATTTTATATGCCATAAACAAGTTTTTACTACTATAGCAGTGCTCCTTCTTCATAATCTTGTTCATATAAGTAGAAAAATGCTACTGCTTGATAAGGACTAATGTAAAATGAAAAGTTGAATAACTCGTAGATCCATTATCGAATAGGTTGCACCTTCACACGCGTGTTCAAGTAATAAATAGAAACGATCGTCTATCAATAGATGGAGACGAAGTTTTTGTAACACTGTCAATATTGAAATGGCGACACCAGCACATCTTCTATCAGAGCAGATCTCGCGAGTTAAACTAAATATTATGAAAGAAATATTATTCATAAGTTTAGATAATTCGTAACCTGAGACAGCTCGTAGCACAGAACTATCCGATTTCAAGATTCATTGAGATTATTTTCTCATAAGCAAATTATAGTGCCATTCGTCAAAGTTTCAGAACGATATGTAACTTCGACGAGAAGACCCTACATTTTCTTGGAGAGGATAAGATCCTACATTTAGAGTCCAAAGGATAATACCTGTTCGTTGGGCCCTCAGTTTATTTAGACGCGTTAACGGATTCAAGTATTTTTTTAACGTCCATTACTATTACAAACGCAGCTTGCTTTGGATTAAGGATGTTGAGTCCCAAATCGCAAATGATGATAAAATTCTAAAAATTTGGTATGTTTTTGTATGAAAAATTTCAGAGGTCGTGTAAAAATTTCACGACAATTAGGAAGCTCGTTATTGAACAATTAACATTCACAAATTAAATGTTGTTTTATGGAAACTGATGTCACTTTGCAATAAGTTTTTTTGTTGACCTCTCAATTTTATAATATCTACAATATACTGAAAGCAACGGAAACAAAACGAAATTTATTGATACATTTTTTTTATTTCTTTTAAAAATTGTTCTTGACAAAATGTTAATCTTTTAATAACGAGCTTCCTAACCGTCGTGAAATTTTAACACGACCTCTTAAATACTTCATACAAAAAAATACCAAATTTTCAGAATTTTCTTACCAAATTTTATTTCAACCCTTAAGGAGGTTGACGTAATGATGATAGAATTCGGAAAATTTGGTATGTTTTTACATGAAGTATTCAGGAGGTCGTGTAAAAATTTCATGACGATTAAGAAACTATTTATTGAACAATTAACATTAAGATGTTTCATAGGGACTCAACATCCTTAAATTTTCGCAGTTTACGTTTCGTGAGATGATATATGAGCCCTTGACATTTATTCGCCACTCTCCGACAGAAATTTTGTAGCTACCGCGGTCGGGATTCTACCGCTGCGCTGTCTCTATACATCCCGATTGCTTGCAATTTTCTCATGCATGCGAATGAAAAAAGAGTTGAACTGAAAGAACATTGAACTGTCGCTATATAAAGCGAAATAAGATTCACAAGAGTTATATAAGCTTTGTCGTTGCCTCTTATTTTCCTGCTAACCCTCGAATGGAAGGAGATTGTATACTTTCAAACATACGCAAAGTAACGTACACGCATAAGACATTCCAGCCCGAGTCGAACTAGATTTGACTACTCTAGAGTTTTTACTATTTTTATGCAGGTGAAAATCATACAGTCAAACATATTCACGTCCAAAAATTCGTAGAAGAAGAAAAATAAACGTTCAGCCCTACGTTTAATACTCAATACGAAAACTGTTTTGCCATGCATGGGATAAGATAAACATTTTTTCATTGACCCGAGGGTTAATTGATTATGTTCAATCTTATAGGTAGAGCTGATTTGATCGCGAACAAACTGGTGATGTTTAGTGGGAAATGTCTATTGATAATGTATGGTAAACTTGTCAACTGTGAAAACTATACCGTTATCGTACTGAAATAGGGGGGGGGGGGCGTACACAAATTACGTAACGCCAAATTCCCCCCCCCCCCCCCACCCCACGTACGAGGACCGTAACGCCTGGCCGAAACCCTCCCTCCCCCTCCACCCTTTATTCCGTTACGTAACGGGTGCTTTCTCGTCGATAATTGAGATTGTTCTTTCATAGGCAGAACTAATTATGAAAAGATCGCGTTTGTACTCATTTTATGAAGCATATATTTGTCGAGTTTTATACCAATTTTTATGAAAAAATCTTTAAAATTAACCGTGATATATGCCTTGATTTGACGATGAAAAAAAATTCTGTCCATTGTCCCACCGATATCTTTATAAACGGTTATCTGTACATAAAAAGTCAACAATTTATCGATATCTATAAAAATGTAGCTATCGTTATACGCAGCCGCTTTTGTATTTTGGTTTTTTTTACACAACGACAGTTTGGACATTTTTTTCTATTTTTCAAGGTCCTTTTGTTGTATTCAAGCAGTCTTTAGGAAAAGTACTTATCAAAATTTAGAAAATCGTCTACGTTCAACCTTAGTCACTGCCATTACAAAATTGTCAAAAACAATTTGGAAATCGGTTGATAAGTTTTTCAGTATTCGCTGGGACAAGGTCGAAAAAAGTAGTGTCGAGAAAAATGCGTTCAATGCTTTCGTTCCGCAAATGTTTCGTTCCGTTTTTCGTGATATGGATTTATGTTTTTTCTAGAATATTGATGAGTATCTAGTCGCGGGCGATATGACGATTCTTCATCTTCATTATATTTCACAAAATAATAAGAGCCTACACTTCATCTATTGTGAACAATGCCTCAGTCCCTGACGCATTGTTCACAATAGATGAAGTGTAGGCTCTTATTATTTTGTGAAATATAATGAAGATGAAGATGATTATTATTTTGTGAAATATAATGAAGATGAAGAACCGTCATATCGCCCGCGACTAAATACTAGGGAGGTTGTTCTAGGGACTGAGGGTACTAACCGGTAGCGCTACCTGTTCTCTCTAAAGTGATTGCAACTCCGTCACTTTTCCGACTTGTGAATAAAAATGTTGCTAACACATTTTCGAATATTACTTTCAAGAATTATAAAAAACGAAAAAAGTTTTTCTTTCCAACTTTTGCTTGGGGAAAGTGGTAAAGCTACTGTGCAAATTCTTGCACAGTGACTTCCTCCTTAACGGATATTTCTAAAATCGTGACATAACGCTAACCTTCACCCCCCCCCCCCCCCCCCCCCCAGGTACGTAGACCGTAACGCCTGGCTGGACTCCCTTCCGCCACAAATTGCGTTACGTAATTTGCGTAAATCCCCTAGGTACAAAAATTTGAAAATCCCCCCAAAGAAGATCGATGTTTTTACGTTATAGTTTTAAAGGGTTACCCCCACTTACGATTTTGAAAAAATCGATTTTTTATTGCATTTTTTTGAAGTATAAGTATCTGAAAATATGTCCAGAAAATTTCAAGTCGATCCGAACAAAATTGACTGAGAAATGAGCGTTGAAAGAGAAGAATCCGTGAGTTGAAGAACTGAAATTGAAACTTTAAACGCGTTTTTCTCAAAATGGCATTTCTGAAGTCGGTGACCAAGATTACTCGAACACTAATGAACCGATCTTCTTGAAATCTTGCAGGCTTATTTAATACATAAAAATGTAGTCTTTAATCGTTCGATTTCTTTTTTCGAAAAAGAAATGGCCATTTTATAGCCAAAAAACGGCCGTTTTTTTTCGTTAAAATCGAACCATTAACTTTGACTGTCCGCCATTTTTGGAAAAATGAATATTTTTTGAAATCCTTCAATTAAAGCCTGGTTTATCCTTATATTTGACTAAATCCATCTGCATTTTTTTTTCAGATGATCCACTTCGCCGCAATGTTGGTCACCGCAAACCGTGTATATAAAAACATTATTTCATTGACGGCCATTTGCAACTAAACAATGTAAGATTTTTCAATAAAAAAATTACTGAAAGTTCTTCAAGATGTGTTCTTTAACAGGGTATATTGATCGATCAAAAAAGTTTTGTAGTTTTCTTTAAAAAAATTCATGAAAAAGGCCTTTTTTTTGCGCTACAAGTGGGGGTAAGCGTTAATTTCACCTACACTCTGGTATTCACTCGAATAGCTGTCGATTTTTCACACAAAACAAAAGGAAGCGACCGACAAACCGAAAATTTTTATAGGGTTTGCATAAGCTCCGGGCCTAGAAAACAGATTCATTTTCAATATTTTCTCCTAATAAGAGTGTTCGGATGACAGAGTCGAGATTTTTCACAGAATCGATAAATTCTTGGTAAATTTGAGTTTTATTAATTCAACATGTTGATGAACAATAAAGTTATTATTATTTGAATAAAGTGCCGCCGTTGCTGCATAGCCAATCGGTGTAGGTGGTTCTGGCAGCAACGGTGATCGGAAATAAAAAAATTGAAGAACACGTCCAGTATGATAATCAAATTATAAGTGCCTGGATATTTTTTTGAAATTTTGAAAATAACAAAAACGACACGCTATGGAACAAGTCCGATTTTCGAAAAAAAAAACAACTTTAATAGTTTCTTAAGAAGAACATATACAAAATCATACGGTCGTTCGATAGAAAATATTATAAACTATGCTTTGACCGCTTAAAAAAAGTTTTCTAAAACATAATTTGACGAAAATGGTAAGAAAAAAGGATAGTCATGGCAGCGGGGCGATTTGCCGTAGCGATTTGACCCTTTACAAAAAATGTCATAACTCGTCTACATCATCTGAATAATTTGTAATTCTGAATAACATCATCTCAATTCAAAAAACTAAGCGAATGTAGTTTTTGTACCGTATTATCCAGTCTTTAATAGAAGGTAAATAGAATAGAAATAAAATAATGATTTTTGAAAAAATGTTCGCCGATCGAAAGTGATCGTTGAAATTTGGGTGAAGTAAACACTCTATTTTCCTTGATATAAAAAAAAGTATGCATTGAAAAAAGCTTTCGATTAAGGACTGCCTTTTGATATACAAAAAATGTCTGTTTAATTTGAAGCAGATCGGTTTAGTGATTTTTAAGATATTTTGCTCATCGATTCTGAAAAAGTCGTTTAAAGTTTTAGGTCAGGTGTATACGTAGTTTCGCCGGACTTACCTGTAAACGCTCAGGATTCTCCCAATTTTCAACTGACCGACTTGAAATTTTCAGAGAATATTTTTGAAAAGTTATCTTATAAGAATCCGTCGAAAAAGAAAAATCGATTTAAAAAAAATCCAACTAGGTGTAACCCTTTAAAACCATATGCTATAAAACTTTGCAATAAAAAGATTGCTTTTTCAAATTCTACGCTTACGCCGACTTTTTTTAAATCCGCTATCCAATTCCAAACTTGTTTACGTAGGTACTTTCCAGGGTGGCCCAGTCATCCCCCTTATTAAAAAAAAACCAAAAAGAATGAGGGGATAAAACACGATAAGCCATTGCTGCACAGTCATATCATACATAGGGGTTATTGATGGTGTGTCCTTTCTAATCATGCACTTGAGGGATGCGACAACAAGCCGAAAATTTGTACAGCAGGTCTTACTTAACGGGTTATGTCTTGTTGGATCAGACGAAAACAACTAATTTTTGGGATTTTCAAATAGAAAATCAGGATGCATTTTTGTACAAAAATTAGGTATTTGAAAAAGTCTCATGTGAAGTACACTCTGTACTTTTTCTGTGCAAAAATATTTTATTATGATCGATTTATAGTCGTAGTCCGGGACGCACTTCTCGAGAACGTCTTTTGAGGTGACCAATGCCCTTCTGAACCAGGTTACCTCATATAAAAACCAAACAGATTTCGTTTGTATATTAGTTTATCCTACGATTAATCGAAGGAATTTTCGAAAATTCAAGTGTAAAAAAATGCGCGTGTTCAAGATGATTCTTGATTCCTGCGAAAAGAGGAATTTTTCGTCATCAAATCGTAAGTATACATAAAAAAAAGATGCTTCAATCAAATCACTCTACTTTGACATCTAGAAAGAACCCTTAAAATGTCAGAAAGATCAATGCAGTAATTTTTTGAGATTTCTTGTCGACCGACTTTAAAAACGTACTTTCGAGAAAAAAGCGTTTAAGGGATAACACCACTCTAGAGTCAGCAAAAAAGGCCTAAATTTGATAATTTTTTTTTAGAATATTGAAAAAGGAATCTGTTTTTCTTTTTCCAGGATTTATTAAGCACATTGTGAAGTAGGTAAAGAAAATTTTTTATCGCTTTTTTTATCGAAAATGGCGGGAACAAAGCCAGTCTTCAAGGACGCCTCGAAGAACGTACATAGGGTTTTTAAATCAATTTTTGCGAAAATGGCACAACTTTTTTTTTTAATGAATTTATTCGGCAAACAAATTTGCAGTAATTTGTTTGTAGAAAAAAGTTTACATTCAATCAAAAAACCGCTATGTACTTCTTTAGATAATGTGATTGTGAAGCAAGAGTGACAATTTCAAATCAATTCATCGAACGGTTTGAGACCAGCGTTTCCGCCCAGTTTGAAAAAAGTGATTTCAAGAAAAACGCGTTTCAAGTTTTATAAGAACTTAAACCTTTGAAAATTTCGTTTTACCTCTAATCCGCGATGCCTGCACCGTACATTTGGCCATCTATATTGATACTATTTTCCTCCTCCTCCTCCGTCCTGGCCAATTTTAAGGACAATCGAGCCTTTTTTGCGGTATCAGTAAGCGATCGCTCGTAAAAAGTGATGCGGCGTTCGTCGGCCTCTACGCAGAAGTTGTAGCAATTTGGTCCAATTTTCATCTTCAAATTCTGCGTAAGGCGCAAAATACTCGATAGGCCATCATTATAGATACCTACTGCAATGTATACTGCAGTATCAAGTACATGTTTGCCACTTGAGGTGAATTTTGGAGCCATTGACCACACAGTTGCATTAAAGCTTTCGTTCGTATTTGAGTGAATCCGCCTAGACAACGAGTGAGAAGATCGTCGCTGCTTAATTCTTCATAAATAGGAGAAATCGCTTTGAAAACTTCTTTAGATAGAGGTGGCTTGTGCTCGTAATCTACATCTCCAGTAGCCCGTGCCTTCTGACACGAACACCATAAGTTGTCTCCGCGCGGGCACTTATCATGTTTTGGGTTGCTGTCTGTCGATAGCTTGTGGTCTAACGTTGCATAAATGTCTCTACGCATTTTTTTCAACAGAGCCTGGATTTCTGCGCATTGCTAAGCCATAATATTTAGATAATTCGTCGATCAGTTTTCCAGTCAATTGTCCTTTTCCTCCGAGGCCTTTTGTTTGTTTTTTCAAATTGCGAAGACAAGTGTCCATCCGTTTCTGGATGTGGTCGATACACTCCTTTTTCATTGCCGTGACTTTCTTGTAGGGCTGCGCATCGCTCATACCTTTGAACGTTTTGGAATCTCTATCTCGTGCATAATTCGGATATATCATACCGTGTAAAGATTACGATCATTGCAACATTTCGACGATAGCATCTACTTCCATCTTCCCCGCTGAGCCCTCGTGATTAGCTTGACATTCAGTTTCATAAGTTTTAGCCCATTCTTCGTACTCGTCAGTGTCGGTTCTTTTTTTTCTCCAAAATTCGCAAGCCTTACCGTATTGCGGCTTTGCCAAAACATCGACTACTTTGCCAGTGAACCATCCGATAAGCGAGAGAAAACCAAAGAGCGATGAAAAACCACGCTTTGTCCATGAACCATCACGAGCCACTGTAATGCCATCTTTCTGTCCTTTCTCTTCACTTATGTTTTTTTTCTTCTTGAGCTGCTATTTTCATACTTCTTTGGCAAACCTCTTCTGCTCCAATAGCGATTCTCTTTACAACTGTATCGTGAAACGATTGAAAAATGGGCCGAGGCAAATCTATGAATGCACAAAACTTGATTGTGATATTCAGTCCTATACCCAAGAGTCGCATTGCAAAAACAATTCTGCGTTTAGTGTCGTATCCTTTTTCGATAAATGGAGAGCTAGGAATAGATACACTGCCACAATTTTTGTGTACAACCACAATTTTGAAACCCAAGCCTCGCATTCCAGATTCTGCAAAAATAGCTAAAACCTTCATCAAGTTGAAATTCATCGGGATCAATAGACAATAATTTTTTTGCCGATGTCCCAGCCTTTTCAATGGTGGTTTTTCTAACGAGTGACGGTTCAATGGAGGACGACTTCCACGTCCGGATTTCTTTCCAATATATTCTGGTTTTTTATCACTCATTTTGTTTAATAATTGTTTAAACTTATCATTGTTTATGATTTACTATAAAACAACTCAGTTTTCAATGAATATTTATAAAAAAAAGACAGATCAACGAAATAAGCAAATCGCAGCATCTTACTCGGCGTCACTTTACAGCTGTACTGACTCACACATACACGTATATAATAGTGTTAGTGCATCCTGGTGACCTACAAAGGTAACCTAATATCCTTCTACTCTGTAAGTAAGAGAGGCGCTGATTATTTCGACCACTAAAATCAAAAGATCGGAGCGTTACGTATAAGCGTCGAACGCATGCTCTGAGGCGCTACGGCAAAATTGAACTTCTTAGCATTTTTTTGGCAATAGGATCATTGGATCTTGTTACTATGACCCTAAAGTATTCTTTAAGCAAAAACAATCGATTTTTTCAAAATTCTAGAGTGATGTTATCCCTTAAAGTTCCGAACGACGCTGCGAGCATTCCGATGGGCGTCAATATGACAACCTAAAAATTTTTCCATTTTGATCCGATGACCTTGAAATTTTTAGAATATATTGGTTTTGAAAAAAGTAATTTTTCGACTTTTCCGACAAGGCATAACCCCTTAAAGGGTAGAATAAAAACGAGTTCGAATGAAATGCCTCATATACACATGCATGTTTATATATAAGCATGATTGTTTTGACCTGTACGCAGATAGCCGCGCGTTATATCTTTTGCTCGCGATGTTAGCGAACTTTACCATTCAAACTTTTGCAGAAAAAGAAAAAAAGTATCCTATGAAAAGAAACGACATTAAAACGAGGAAAAAATATATCCCGGAACAGAAGGGGTAGATCAAGCATGCACAAACGTATGTGTGTGTGTCTGTGTGTGTGCGCGCGCGCGCGGGTGTATGTATGTATATAAATGTACAGCGAGTAAAGGGTGCGCTGTCGTTGCAGGGGTCATCGAGTGTAGCATGTGCAAGAAATCCCACGCGGTCGAGTCTCAAGTCTCGGGGTACTTACCCATATTAATAACCACGTAGTATCTTGACCGTCTACTGTCTCTCGATTTGTTTTGATATTAGATACTATGGTCTGTCGACGATAAAAATACATGCATCATTCTCACTATCGTCGACGTCTCAACTTCCACAACTCTTTTGGTCCTAAAAATACAGGAACCAGTCACTCATCAAAGTTCATGACTGGTCGTGATTGAGCATCTGTTCTGGCTGTCGCTAAAAACGTTTAGGTACAGACCACTTATAGTACAGCTAAGCCATATCTATATGAACTGTTGTTTTAGAACAGAACGTTCCATCGAGAGTAATAGGCAAGTTTTCGAAAATATAAATACATGAAAAGACACTGAAGGAGATGACGAGACATTTTAATGAAACGAGACAAACTGTCATTAGAAAAGATGCGGGCTGCTGAATGGAGGCCGTGTTGAGAATCTGCATTGTACCGACGTTTCGCAAATGTCACAGTTTACACCATCAGGGCTGATAGCTTCGATACTGGAGCTCTCAGTTCTCAGGTTTGCCATATATAGTTGCAGGCACCGTTCCAGATTACTGCACCAACCATTTCGACTCTTCACATGCAGGGGTTTCTGCTACCGTGATTGGTCACTAGTCAGTCGCTTCGGAATTTTTTTCTTCTAAGATCGAGCTATCTAAAAAATAATTGTACCCTTGACTTCTACACAGATTTTGGTAAATGCAACCAAATGCCGTAGGGCACTTATGTGATATGAAAAACTCTGAACGAAAAAAAAACAATCGTCCGCTCTGCGATTGTTATGATTCGTGAGAATTGTAAAAAAAATGGTGGATTAAACGATATTGATTTAGGACTGTGTGCCGGGTACGCAAGTTTATAGAGGCCCTTTGTGACGATTTCCATATGACCGGTGGCTCTCGTACGGTAAAATGTTTGCTATTGTTACCACAGCATATAGGCAAGCTGCAAATTAAGGATTAACTGTACACATTACGACCCGTTGCCAAAATGATAACAAAATGAAATTAAATGCAGGAACCATGTTTAGTAACTTCGTATGGAAGCAATCGAATTCCTAAAAGCCTAGCCACTTTAAGCATTGCAAGCTCTGATCCAAACGTTGATTCATAAACTTTGTATGATTTTTTGGGCTTAACAAATTCTTATCATAAGTTAATACAACGTACATAGTCCATTTTTCCAAATGTCTTATAAAAATATTTTTTTTGCGTCAATCAGGTATGAATTATCAGTATCGTGTAGTATATAGTTCGTATATCAGACGCTCAACCGTCCTAGCTGCGAATGAAGTTGGAGCCAGACTTCTGATACAATCCAATTTTGAACTATAGCGACGCAATTTTCTCGTCGAGGTACATAAATTTTTAATTTTCTCCATTTCAACCAACGGCGTACATCAGCCCGTACGTACACTGGTGTATATCCACTTAGGCCGTGCACTATACGTACCGAACTTCAGCGCTATTTTACAACTCATTGAAACAGCGCTCCCGTGGGTAAAAAATACCCGCCTGGTATAAAAAATTCATCACGTTTTAATAACTGAGGTATACTCATATCAGAGGGAGGTAATCCTGCTGATATACTAACGTTGCGAACATTCAGGATGCTACGTAGGAAGAGAACTCTTGGAATGCAGTATTTATGCGTTTTTCTAATACGATACCAATGCTCTTACGCAAATTATTCTTATTGGTCAAGGCGATAATGTGTGCAAACGTCATGTTAGTAAGGTGGGGTTATTGACATTATGTGATTTGCTTATGGCTGAGTAAGTTTGATTAATAAATCAAACCTAGCCATAAGCTAGCCAATCTTACATTCGGTAGACAAAGGTATATATAATCAGTATACTTTATGTCAATTTGGTCATTAACATCATATCTGAAGAGTGCAGTTATAGGAATGTAGTATTGTCATTCTGGCTACAATTGTTCATTTTTGGATTTGTCTATGGAAAGTGAGTCTACATTCGATAAAGGAATCGAAGCATGAGCAGTCCATTCACCGTTAATTACGCTATGTTATCAAAATAGCATTGCATTAGACGAGTACTTATTGTTAGTCATTTGATGGTAGTAGTTCGACAATCTCGAATCAACATTGGATAAAAAACAATTCTCATGTAATCGGCCCACATTTTTTAATTCGCATTATTCTTTTCTGTATAAACTCCTCGAGTAACCGATTTTCCGAATATGATTAGTAGTTTTCCCTTCCTTGATACGACTTGTGTTATTATATTATTATTATCTTATCATACAATAAAACATTACAGAGCATCGAGTGATCGTAAATACACTGCGTGCTTTAGATGTTAATTAAATGATTAGATGAAGTAAAAAGTTCTGAGCGTTTTTTCGCTTTATTTCGAGGATGAAATTAACATAGTTAAGATTATCCGAATTAGATCAAATATGCGCCGTTTTGTTCGATAACTTCTGTCTATTTTGAAGGCAATTTCATAATTCCGCGATTGAAGAAGCCCTCGTCCCTATTGGCAAAAAACTTGACCAGCTCATTTTCATAAGCCTCTCTTGAGGCCAGTTTTGTACCATCAAACAAGTTTTGCAAATGCTTGAAAAGGTGATAATCTCTTGGTGCTAGGTCTGGAGTATACGGTGGGGTCGATAGATCGTCCCATCCTAGCTCTCGGAGCTTTTGGTGCGTCGTTAAAGACGTGTACAGCCTGGCGTTGTTTTGATGGAACACAACACGCTTCCTACTGGCCAATTCGGGCCGTTTCTGGTCGATCGCCTGCTTCTATCTGGTCAGTTGTTGACAGTAGATGTTCGAATTGAGTGTTTGGCCCGATGGGAGCAGGTGATAGTGGATCTCTCCCAATCCTACCAAACACAGCAAAACCTTCTTGATCGTTAATCCGGCCCAAACGATCGTCAATCTTTGGGGCTCAATCGGCTCACCGCGATTGGACCAAAATCTTTTTCGGCTGTTGTTCTCGTATGTGACCTATTTTTCATCGCCAGTCACCATCCACTTAAAAAATGGGTCGATTTCGTAACGTTTCAGCAAAGAAGCGCAGGCATCGATTCGGTACAAACTATACATCGAGCTTTTTCTTGAGACCAGCCTTATGTAAATGATTCCAAACAGTTTTCTGGCTAATCTTCAGTTCCTGGGCAATGGAATAAGTGCTCACATGCTGGTCCGACACGACGATTTTGATAGTTTTATCGACATTTTCGACGATTGGCCTACCAGAACGTGCCTCATCTTCGACGTCCATATTGCCAGAACCAAACCGTTGAAACCGCCGATTTGCTGTTGCATTCGATACTGTATCGGGTCCATAAATAGCACAATTTTTTTTTGCTTGCCTGTTCCGCCTTTAAACCTTGGTCGTAGTGGTACTGAAGAATGTATCGAATTTTCTCTTTTTTACTTCCATTTTGGAACGCCCTAACATGCAAGTGGCTTCACCAAACACAAAACTGCCAAAGAACTTTTTTTTATGCGCAATGTCACCTTTGAATCGCCGTATGGTGTGGCCCGATGCGTCAAATACATCGTGAGATATGGCTCATTAAAGACATCTAGCCGGAAAGCGCTCAGAATTTTTTACTTGACCTAATATATGCGAATGCACTTGTCTAAGCCATACTCATTGCGCAAGTTTGCAACTTCGGCAAGGGCTTTTTCAAAAAACTTTCACCTTATTGCTCGCAAGCTTCCCTATAATCCCATTAGTCTCACCACTGTAGCGACCAACTGCTGCGGATTACATACCCACACTCGAATGTCTTAAGAGATTAGGATTGTATTTACGATCTTACTATGGCAGTATAATGCTACCGGCGAACCAAAGCACGGACTGTTTGCATTTTGGAAAAAGTATTTAGTTTTATGCGTCTACTTTACAACTGTTTTTCTCCGAATAACCAATTTACTTTTAGAAACAGTTGGATTTCCTGTTCCATTCCCTGTTCCCGGGTTCCATCTAATTCCAAGCGTTAGAAACCATGTGTATCCAAGGCACAACCTAACCGTTATGAGCAATATCAAAGACACCATGCTCATTGCACTTTCTAGAAGTTTAAGTGTGCAATCTAGATGCGTGCGTCATATGTATGTCGTTTTAATTTTACCTTCTGTATCCTTCATCGAGTTATGTTGCCTAAACAAGAAGAAGTAGAAGTCCTAACTGGAGAAGCGTTGTTATTCTCATCTGAAAGAAGAAGGAGACGTTTTAACATCTCTAATTCAGCACTTAGGGAATTTAACCGTTGAACATATATACGCATAAAGAACATATAATATTAGAACAGGCATCAAGTTTGCGCACACAAAGGATACGAATGATCGAAGTATGCGAAAGGCCGATAAATTAGCTAGACAGTTTCTCCCGCTAGTTTAACGGTGCATAGATACTAGAGAATACGAGGCGCAGCTGTATGTGTACTCACGCTTTCGTCTGCTCTCATCGGCAGTACACGTACTTGAGAGGATTCAACATTGTCGAGTACCAAAACCAAGACGGGTTGGGAACACATTCCAGTAATAATAATTATCTCGATGACTTACTAGGATTGGTCGATGGAGTAATATTCCAAGGGGGTCGCAAAAGGATGTATGTATGTGCGCGAGTGTAAGCAGGCTATGTGATTATACATTTTCGTCGATGCGTTAACCAGGGAGGGTAGATTACTGTAATGAAGCCCGACGACCCTTCCATGTGCGACCCAACGACTCGAAATGTGGATAACTGGCGCCGCTGATTTCCCGCGTTGTACTTCCGCCATGTGGCTGAATATATATATATATATATATTGCTGGTATAAATCGAGGCGGCTTTTCTAAGACGCATCCAACCCTCTTGTTTGCTAACACACACACACGCGCGTACACACACATACACATACACACACTCACGAATTAAGCAGTCTCAATACACATCCTGCGAATATGCACCCTATTTCTTGGTAGCACGCTAAGAAACGGCAAAGAGGAGAGTGATCACCGCCGTCCGAATTAATCTCCGTGCACCGTTTATATTGAGGGTGAATGGTACACACTTTTTTGTAGAATGGAGACGAGATGCAGGCTGGTTGTACTTTTGCCCCTTGCGACGTCTGCATCTGTACGTTGAGCCCCTTTTCCTTAATTTTGAAAAGGCTTGCAAGGGTTGTGCCCAGACAGTTCGCCAAACGTGTAGTCCCTTTGCTGATGAAGTCACCCAAACGTCGTTCACGTTCGCTGATGAGGGCTGCCTTTACTCGGGGTCGTCTATACTATTTACCATGTTGACAATTCTGTTACAGGAAGAAAACTCGTCTATAACAATAAAATCCGGTACTTCTTGACACTTTTGATTGTGGTGCAGAGCGGGATCTTATGAGCCGCGGGCTCTCCTGCGCTACCTACACTAGCACACAGGCAGTACATGATAGATACACGGGCGGGAAGTCAGAAGAAGCGGGAGGCGTATGCGCCTCGGCCGCCGTTGCGTCGTCGCCAGCTGGTGTTCGATTTGAGTGTCATTGCTACTATTTTCGCGCCAAAAGTAAAAAACGCAGTTCGTCGTATCTTATGGTCTCCAGCCCATGCTTGTGATGTTACGGCAATCGAGCAAGTATATTTTGATGTCATAATGGTATCATAATAGTGTTGATGGCATAATAGTCATAATAATAACAACGACAGAATAAAAATACTCTAATATTAATAGTCTTAGGGTGGCTCGGTTCAATTAGTGAAGAAATGGGGAAGGCGTCATTTGAGCCAAAACAAGCGGGGTCTCTTGAGCATGGCTCAGTAGATTTGCATTAAAAATTAGGTGTTTAAACCCCACGCCAAGTACTTATGAATCTGTCTAGAAAAACTATTTTTTCAGGATGCGAAAGTAGAAGAGAAAAACTGAACGACCTATCGTCTCCAAAGATCTGATGAAACGTGCTGCAGAAGAAGTCATCAACGGCAAAAGATAACAAATTAGCTAGAACTACGCTTCCTCTTCTTTTTATGTTTCTCTCGTAAAAAAAACCATTATTCAGAGAAGTCAGAATCATCTGACTTTTGCGATATTCACGTAAGTTTAGTCTAGTGAGCAACGTTTTTGCTACAGTTTTTTATGGTGCGACATAGCCAAATCAACAACCTATCTGTTTAAAAAATGTGATTACTTATCACTTAATTAATTCGGAGCTGTACTGCTTAGAACAACATCATGATCAAGTGATCTCGCTCTGCCCTACGTGCAGTTCCATTTTCCCACAGGGCATTGAAGGTAATTACTAACAGGGCATTGGAGGCATTACTAACTCTTCCCACTTACATGTTACTCGAACTGGTTCTGTTTAGTAATGAACACCGAGGTGGTTGTCGAATATCGTACTATATCGTTTGCGTGCCCGTTGGGCAGTTAACGATTTAAAGGGGACCACGAGTATAGAATAGAGCTTGGACTATCAGAGCTTTTCTATTATCCGTATTAGTTCGATGTTAACAAGTTGTAGTGTCGTTGTTGTCTTAAATAAATTTAAAAAAAAACAACAAATAGAAACTGTCATGCAAATCAAATAAGTAGTAAACAAGCAGCATTTAAATGAAGAAGTTTTATGCAAGTCAACGTAGCTACCAGAATGCAAACAAATGGCATCGCTTGTGGCGGGCAAGCAACAGCATGATCACTTTAATTAACGAGATTGAGATTGTTGAAGCGATGACTGCAAAGAACAGAGGGTGTCTGAAGTTTCTTCATTCAGAGACGACCTTACCTTATTGCAGGTATAAGCTGCAGAAGTAAAAGCCCTTTCTGATTACGTAGTCGTGGATACATAAGTTGCCACTTCTGAAGTGCGCAATATTTTATGTTTGTTAAAGGTAATAAAACAAAAAGAAGTCAAAGTAACTTAAATAGAAATAATAAAAGTTATAATGATATTCTCATTTTTTTCAATTCTGCAATCGAAATATGGGTATAATTCGCGTGCAATATCAGATTTTTGGTCTGATATTCCGTTACCGATGCTCGGTATCCATGCTCTAGTATAAAACATGGGGAAAAGAAAAATTTCGACATGGCTTTGCCCAGTTGATAGAATGAGAATTCTGCCTGTTGGTTATATATCTCTATGTAGCTTTACAAATTTTTTCACCAGATTTTGCAACATAATGGCGGCGCTGAAGCTGGATGAAGCGTGTTGCCTTTGTTTGATAGTGTACTGCGGCCGGAAACATCACCTCGCCAATTTTCACCGATCGGCTTGATATTTTTTCAGAACTCTCTAACAACATTTGATATTAAAGGACGTAAGGGATCTTTGATCTATTGAAAACTTTGATCCAAAAAATTATTTCGACGATTGTGTTTCACCGAAAGCAACTTTTTTTTTGCAAGGACTCATCATTTTATAAAAAATCAATATTTTTCAATTCCCTTACGGAAAAGTATCTCTCGTAGTGAGGACTAGTCCTCATACACGTACTTCTAAAAACTCTTTCAAATTTGTATCCCGATCTATGTAAATCTGTGAAATAGTTTATTCATTGCACAGAGTTGAGCTCAAGAGGCTGGACGTAAAATGCAGTCATCGCAATCAACGAATCGAAAGTAAAAGAATTAGTACATTTCGTTGTCAACGATGCACAGGTTACGGAAACTCTACAACCTCTTTATTTTGTTCTTCCACTATTCCCTCGACTCATTCCCCTCCTCACGCCCTCTCTATTGTGCCTAACGAACTAGCAATGATTCGCCAAGCTGGCTTTTTAATTTCGACCAGCAGACTTCATTAAAATTCTCTGTGCACGCTCATACCTTTGCTGGCTTTAACAAGACCGAAGCATAAATTCCGTTGAGTACAATTACACATTACCTTTTCATGAGCCAACGTGGAATTCCGCTGATTCCCGTGAGATGCGTAGAACATGACGTTTGCGAAAAATCTAATAGTACTTTGAACTTCAGTTTATATACACGTTCATGAATCTTATAAAAGTTTGAAATTAAAAATACCATGTACCTGATTAACGCCCGGAGGCTAGTGAATAACAAAAATGGAAGACTACACGGCACGGCACTAATGGTCGAACGAATTTCACAAATATCAGGAGGATGAGAAAAACAACACAGCACTGTAACAATTGGAACCAATGGAAATACTAGATATATTTAGATACGAACGTACGAATGGGAAACTGCCACGAAACGAGACCTAAGTGGATTATGTTCACAGTATATGAATTTTAAAAAAAACCGGAATCAGTAACTATGAAGTTAGAGAAAAAAAGGAGAAATTATTTACTAAAGAAACATTGCCCAGCTGGTAATACCCCTACGACTCCTTCCCCCCATACGGGAAATAATCGATAATTCGAAACTGAAATCGGGAAATAGGTTTTTAGATACTCCAATTGATGAATGCCATGCCCGGAACCAAGCCAATCTTGCCGAAAAAAGTGAGCTATGCGGCTATAGTGGCCACATGGTGACGAATTCCGGTAAGTGGCGTTCAAGCGAAGTGGAAATGCGTCGAGCACGGTAAAAATCGGAACCGCAACAGTCTATTGAAAACTGGCGTTATAAATGGGCTCGAGTAACGATAAATTGTCATCCTTCCTCAAAGCAGACGGCGTACTAAAGCTGCATTTCAAGCGGAATTTGGACGAGTGTGAGCGCGTCATTCCACCGGAGAGACCTCCACCAGTCCGGGATACAAATAAGGACGAACTGCGGATGAGTGAAATATCATAAATATCGACAATGTTGGTGAGAACTTTGACGGGAAAGACTTGATGAATTATGAGAAAAGGACTGAGCACAAACGAATGAGTAAATTTCGTATTTATGCTCAGGTGTACGACTAGGTACGACGATAGCTCTCGCCGTAAGTGATCTTCCGGATAGCGTCGTTGGTAGCAGCTCGCGAACTGTAACTTTGTATCTTTTGGCCCAGATAAATATATTGTATTATATTAATAATTTCCCTGCCTTGTTTTTAATTTCCAACAAAAGTTATAGGATAACGTCAGTGCTCGACTCGATAATGCCCCATGTTGTAATTTGAGCCGGGAAAAAGTACTGCTTCTTATCTGGCTTCCCTAGATAACATTACTCCATGGTCCAGGATGGATGAGGTTCGTCATGTAACTTATATGAGATGTATAGAAAGTACTGTATCTACCGACCAGCACGTGAACGAGAATAAATGCAAAAATAATTTTTGAACAATTATTTTCGCGTTTGTTTTTGCAGCGCTTAAGCAGCAATCATATTTGCTGAGAGGTATACAAAGTACCGTATCTACCGACCATAGCCGTGAGCGAGGATAATTGCAAGAATTAATGTTTAAACAATTATTTAGCATAATTTTTACCGTTGGTTTTTGCAGAGCGTACGCAGCAATTATATTTCATCAGAGGTATAGAAAATGCCGCACCTACCGATCACAATCATGATCGAGGATAAATGCAAAAATTATTGTTTAAACAGTTATTTTGGCATTACGTTTACCACTGTGGTTTGCAGTGTATTGTCCCCAGCCATATTGGCTGAGAGGAGCGACATCTCTCACATCTACTGAACACAAACGTGGTCGACAAAAACTGATACTTGTTAAAACAATTCATTATTTCAACGTTTTTAGTAAAATGTCTTAGATTTATTTTACCGCTTTTTTGCAGCGTGTCTGCAATGGATATTTTTTAAATTTTGTCATATGTCGAAATAATTTATTTTGACAATTATCTCGGTGCAGACAAGCGCGAGCCGGCAGCAAGAATACTGGCTGCGAAATTGAGAGTCTCTATGATCCCGACTTTCGTACGAAGTCAGCGTTGACAAAGACATCGGAATTCTCTGTCGACGCCGACCGTGGATCAGCATGTGGATATGTATGAGTTAATACCCACACGCAGTGTGTAGTCGCTGCGAAGGATAGCATAGCATGCAAGAAAATCTCAAACCACGTGCGTTCACGTAGCGAATGCACACTGTCACACACGTAGATACGCGTTGCGCCGAGGCATAACAATGTATACCTGGACACAAGAAGGCGCGCGACTCCGTGGCAGCATACGTTCGGTACATACACGCGTCGCGATAAACGCGCGCTATGACATCTAGTGGTAGGTAGCAGTACCTCGAGCCGGCTCTGCTTTACCGCCCCGCGCCGGGCCTGCGTCGAAGTTTTGCTCGGGTACCATTCCCTCATAAGTACAAACTTTTATCCGAATCGAATGTGTTTTTGAATCAATTTTAGCCGTAACAGATCCGCCATTTTGTTGTTTTTGTTCAAATTTTTACTTCTGATTTGCAATCAGCGACCCCAAAAACCCTCGAGTACAGACTTTTAACTGAATTGAATTCGTTTTCGACTTTTGGCCAGAGATTTGGGATTCCGTCACACTGCGCGCCGTGGCTCTCTTTTGCGAACAGTGCGACATCAAGAGTTCCATCAACAGGGCGTTCTGCATAAACTCAAGTACGCCCTTACTCTCTGGGGTCAGCTCGTCTGAGACCTCGACGTCAGAATCGGAATGGCTGAAATTTTTGTTACTATAAAAACGTGTATATAGATCTAGGTGCGGAAATTTATGTAAAAAAAGTTGAAAAAAATATGCTCGTACTTACTATACTACAAAGTAGAAAATATTTTTTAAGTAAATATAGTATTTAATTTGGCACAATAGTAATTAAAGAAATTATTGTCACACGTCTATACTCAGTTTCAAGATATTTGGTAAAGAAATCTTTGGTGGTTTTGTAAACTGACACGAGACGTTCGTACTTTTTTCCCTCAATTTTCTTGATCAAAATTGCGAACAAATAACGAGTAGAAAACGAATAATCCGGGCGGTAGAAATTGTGGAAGATGAAAAATATACTCATACAGAGTTGATTTGTTATCGGCTTTTTTTAACCTTTCACTGCTTTTACATGTTCACTGCTTTTCTACTTTCACACTCTAACCCTAATTGGAAGTTAAAGCCGGTAAAAACACGGTCTTATATACAAGTCTTGAAACGACGGTCGTATTTGGCAGGCGGCGAGTGGACCGCTTAGTGTCCAAGTTTTTCTTTCTTGACGCCGCTGCCATGTGTCGTTGCGATCGGGGGGACCGGATGGGACTAACCTCAACCGATTATAAATTATTTTATCGGATAGACGTATGTGTGTACAACAGTTAAAAATCGTTCACACATATGAAAAAAAGTTGTATACGTCTAAACAACTCTTAGTGACAGTTTAATTCCGTGACAATGCCGAAATCCTGTGCGGAACCTCAATGTAAAACGAGGTACAAAGATAGACCTAAATGCTTAATATTTAAAGGGCCAAAAAACACGGAACTTTTAAAAAAGTGGCAAGCAGTGATTCCTGGAGTGGAACTAAAACCAACGCAGTTTGTTTGTGAAAAACATTTTGAAAAAGAAATCGTCCTCAAAGAGTGGATATAACGCGATGGTGAGGGACGGATTATAGCTCATGTAAGTTTACTTTTTCAATCGCTTTCGGCAAACCATTTTCAAGTATGTTAAATATTCTATGTGGTTTGATATACTCTAATTTTATTGAACATTCTATATAGTTTATAGGCTTCATATGTGTATCCACGTCTCGCTCTGGCTGCGGTACCGCCTTTATTCCATTCGTTTCTGCCAGACGCTCTAAATGCTTCAGAGTCTCGCAACGAGGAGACTGTGGGTGACTTCAGCTCACCAGCATGCCTAGCTCAAGATGAAACAGTGTTACCGCTTGAAATCGCGGATTTTGCGACGGTTATGGAGCATTGCATTCCTGAAACAATATTCGATAGAAAGTACGTTACGGAGTCTGAGAATAGTTCACCGAGGGCCCTGATACGAAAACGTGCTGTAAAAATTCACATGTCAGCATCATAGCTACAAGATAACAGCATACGGCGCGCTCATCGTGACACCAATATGCTGTCTTTTGCTTCCACATTAAGCTGAAAATTTACGCCACAATGCGTGGTTTGGCGAAATAAATGTGTGATGCCAAGACGGTAAGTTTCCAGCAAATATACGCAACAATTACTTGCTGCAATAATGGTACTGATGCGGCAAGCTCCAGATTTGGAGTGATGTCATCTTCACATCACGTTTCAGTCATGAATGCACCACGCTGTGACACTCCTTACCGGTACAAACAAGGCACGTTATCGCGGCATTGAGACGGAAAATTTGGAATACGTAATTCAGGCAAGGTTAGGGCACATTGGTGGCACGCTGGACGTCCCATTGCCGGAAAAAACAAGGTACATGATTATATTCATACGCAGTTTCGCTAAGACAAATGTTATGATCCTAAGATTAACTAATCTTAGGATCATGACATTTGTCTTAGCGAATCTGCGTATATTTGTAGTTACTTATGTAACTACATAAGTTGAACCAGTCGGAAGATCGAGTGGTTAGCGTGCTTGCCTTCGAAACCAGTGCATCGGGAAATTGCGGGTTCGAATCCCAGTCTCGCACTTTCGGAGAAATATAATTACGCCTGTGACACGAGTCCGCAGTTATATGCGGGCGTCGCATACACAGACCGGTCCGTGTGTGCGATTGTATTCAATAAAATTATTTATTTTGCGCTCCTTTTATTCCCTCCTGCCCAGTTACCCGTAATGCAGAACACCATTTAGCCGGTCACAAGACCGCAACAGCGGGCCTCGTTTATGCCGATGCGGAAGCGTTACGGCGTGTACTAAGTATGCCGGCAATGGAACGTCACAGCATGCCACCAATATGCACTCACCTTGCCGAAATAACACATTCCGAATTTTCTGTCGCGATGCTGCAATAACCCAGAAACGAACGTGTACCAAATGTACCGCCAATATTCTGTTTTTCCATACTGCTATATTAACACCAGCATTCACGCGATGATGCGCAATACTGTACTGCTAGAACACAGCTTAATGCGGCGGCAAAACGGGCCATTTTTCCGTCACAACTTGCTCTCGCTTGGCGTGGCGTTGCCAATGTGATGTCGCCAAATTTCTTACTAGGGGTATGCGGTCAAGATTACATAAAACCGCACATGAAAATCACCACCTGCCAAACGACATATCACGGGACTAACTCACCAAGGATTCCAGTGGCCAGCGAATCGATTGCGCCGCCGGAAAACATAAGTCGAGTTGTGAATGCAGTTTCGCCATCGAAAACACCGACAGCTTTCAACAAAAATGTTGTAATATCAAATATCACGATTAACGATTGGGAATTTCTTGACAGCAGTGTGACGCTAATTCGCTATAGATCCCAGGTTCACGAAGACAGAAGGCCACTGGGTAGAAATCCTGGGGTAGTACAGATCATCCGCAGTGTCGTACGTATATTTTGACTGCAATCCCTTTAAAACTAAGAATACTATTCAATTAGGAGCCTAAATTTGCCATCAATCGGACGTGAACGCAGGTGGTGAACACAGATAGTACGAAATAAAATATTAACTGTATCTAGCCTAATCTAAATTGTAAGCTGTAAACATAAATCGCAACACCCTCAATATAATCGCTCGCACTGACTCTTCGAGCTTTAGAAAAACAAGATAGTTATCAAATTATCTGAATCGTCTAAAAAATAATTTGCCCTATTTTCAATACTAATTTATTAATTTCGTCAATATCGTAATAGTGGAGAATTGTCAAGAATGATGCTAGGCCGCATTAGGGAGTCAGAAAAACATAAACGGCAGTAAGACGCCCAGTCCATGTCCCCGTATTGGCGAAAAAGTCATTGTACACCGTCTAGCAAGTAGCCCCATAAGGACCCTTCTCTTTGAATAGTTGACGAGGTCGGGAGTTAGCCTTCGTGGTGTCCCACCGTGACACCACATTTTGCCACAATCGCTATGTAAATTGTTTATTCGCATTAATTAAGCGTTTTCGTTCAAATATTTGTTCCTTCACCCTAGAAAAGAGCTTGCGAGGTCCGTGCGTATCCCGTGTCCATTTCAAAGTTCACTCTGGATATATTGAGGGCAGTAGAATAATGATGGGGATTCTAGCCAGGGTCATCCAAAGGGGTCGACACCGGCTAGAACCGGTATTGAGAACCGGCGATAGAAGTAGGGTATTTATAATATGAATACCTGTTTTATAATTTATTAAACCAACAATATTTTTCATTAAGCGTGTGTTTGTATGTGTATGCGTTGGTGATCTAGTTCTTCGCGTAAAATAATTTATTCATTTTCTTCACGACTTCCTTCCTCGATTTCTTCAACAGCTTCGTCAATAAATCGTGTTGTGCAGACATTTTTGTTTACTTTAGTGCTCGCGAATTGTACATGAAGAAATCGTAGCTGTATACGTTCTCAAAATTGAAGTTCTGCAGGTCGTTGGCTAGTGGAGGTGTGTAGGGCTGAAACATGAGTTGCTCGACTTTTTTGCCAGAGCAAAGTGGAATATAAGACGTGTATTGGTGACCTAAGAAGAGATCTTTGGTCATGTAAGGTAAGCTCTTTATGATGCAACACCGAGGATGACCGTTTCTTCAAAGTCTTAAACGCGACACAGGGCTCTTTAAAAAAAAACCCATCAGACAAGCAGTCACTTTTGCATCGTCCTTTTTCAAAATTGTGATTTTGCATCTCTGTTGAAATAACGAAACGGTTTCTATCACCGGTCCTCCGAGGGAGGAGAGCTTTAGCGGCGGTAGGCAAGCGTAGGGAAGGAGTTCTCGGGGAAGGGAGATGTCTAAGCGAAGGGTCCTTGAGGAAAAAGAGATGATGTCCGTAGACGAAGAGTGCTTGAGGTAGGGGGACGCCCGTGCGAAGGGTCCTCAGAAAAGGGGATAGCAAGTGTTCGAGATGCTCATAGAAACGGGATGGTAAACGTATACGAGGGTCCAGGGAGGGGTTGGCGATCGAGAATGATCTGATGGCGGGTGACCATGCGGAGCTCGAAAATGCACTCCAAACGCAGAATTGAACGCTGACCTGTTGGGACTTGATCTCCTCGCAGTCTTGAGTACTGAACTCTAAGAAAATAGAAAAAAACACTAGCGGGCTTCAATAAAAAAAATCGACTAACCTCAGGATTATAGACATAAAAATTGTTAACTCAACGTGAAAGGTTACTTTCCCGCTATGTATTCCCAGCTAGACAAGAGCCATTGTCAAACAGAACATGCAAGCCGTAAAAAACGACTTTGTGGTATTCTCGGTGTATGCCATGGAAGAGCTCATTCGTGTAAATTGAACGTGGCAAGCCTGGCCAGGGCCCGATAATAAGTTAGGAATGCCCGGACACATTTCTTCACGGGATATGAGATTACGCAATTCACACCAGCAGTCGATGATGAAGATCGAAATACGGAAGCACTAAGAAAATAAGCCAGTTTAAAAAAATATCAAATGGCTCGAATTGAGGGTAAGAAGGTGCAATCGCTATTAATGGAAACATATTGGCACATGCATGGATATCAGTGATCTTAGCAAATGTAGACATTGAGATAAGGCTACTTTTGTCCCTATCGTCGGAACAGGTAAAATCAGGGTTTGTTGTACAAGCATGGCGTTTCACAGTTCTCTGTTGTGTCTCGTGTTGGACGGATAACGGGAGGATAGCCGATGGCGAAAGCGACCGTAAACACCCTCGTCTTGTATGTTCCCTATCCTCCCTGACACCATACATAGATGTACGATCCAAGTGCCTAACCATATTGCCTCTCTTCAAGCCTCGGTACACATAGGGATGAAGGATAGGAGTGGAGTGATGTGTGATTTGAATACGAAATTCGAATACGCTGACGAACCAGCCTGCATACATCAGTTCACATCTGTTTGAACTAGTTCTCGTATGGAAATATATATGACTGTGCGAGCATGGTTCTCTGGTGTGTCTGGTGCCTCTACCTCTCTTCTGTTTCCGTCCCTCTGCACCCTCCGGAAACTTTCGCGAAAACGACAGTTCTCGATGGCCCTTCGTGCGTTCAAGGTCCCTGCTCAGAATGCATTCAGTGTTCAGTGCATGTATTGCGATAAGATTTTTTTTGCGAAAACGACACGCGTCCTACATGACGAGAAATTAATGTTCGACTGGACGGGCCTTAAGGAATTATTATCACTGGACCAAAGTGACAGGAAATTCATGGAATGAAAGGAGTAGGGGGATAAAATGTGGGTGAAATCGTCACCATGATGTTGTTCAGCATCACAAAATGCATTTTTGGCTACTGAAAGCTTACCTGCTTAAGCGTGTATTGGGACATATAATTCCAGGCAATTGTTGAAATCGAAAAGTTGAAATTCTACATTCTCTAGTATATGCATTAGATGTATTGAGACGAAAATACTCACCACTACTCGACATAGACGCCCAAACTATCGATGAACGTGGTCGTAGCGGTCTTGCACTGTATATTTTTGTGGCAAAGGCATTGTTCATTTTGAATTATCACCAGTTTGGTCCACCAGATATGGGCACACAAAATGATCAATGCGTCAAGTGACTTAGGGCAACAAAAATTGTTATTCAGCGCGTGCGACTCCAGTGACCAATCCCACACCGACCTCACACGTACTGGGGCTAGCTTCACTACCTAAATGGGAAACTGCGGTAACGACCAAGGTGGAGAGCATTCGCATCTAGGCTACCCAAGAGCACGGGAGTAACAGCGTCGTAGCTGTTAACGTATATCGGCGTTTCGGCTGTTAACGTATTTGATAATCAAATAAGGCCATAGTGAGGGTTCGGAGCTGTCCTTTGTACTTGAGTTGGTATTTGGTCGCTTTATTAGGGCTCCGTGGTTAAACAAGGAACCCTTATAACTTGGGCAGGGTCTGTCTGCCTGTCCGCCCGCCTACCACAGGCCCACAGTTTCTACAGTTTTAAACTTATATGCATGCCATTTTGCAAATAAATGCTTTAGTTGAGGATCTCAATTAATATGGAACGAAATCTTGAAAATAATTGTTCTAGGGTGTTTCCTGTATATGTAAATTTGGGAAGGGTCTTTCGAAATAAAATTGCCATTCTATTGAGGTTTTTTCGTTTTAAGCTCCTATCGCAGAACAGCTAGCTTCAAAGAGATGGGTAGTGTATCCCTTCAGCCCTCTAATTTTTCAACCGTTGGGTTAAACATTCTGAAATATTCTAGGTACTAGCATTTCATCCGAACTTTTGATCAAGATTATTTCGATTCCGTAGCATCATAAAATCCAGGGGATATGTACAAGCAAGTTATCGTTAAGATAACTCCGTGAAATCTTCAAAAGAGGTCTGCACAAATAAATTCGTGGCAAGCACTTCGAAGCCGAGGTAATAAAATATCAAAACCTCAAAAAAAATGACTTCTCGTCTGAAGGTACTAGGTCCCGACTATACGATGGACGTACCAAAACGTGTGGTCTAGGGTTGTCCTGGTGGACAACGCCCTTCCTGTTTGCCGATGCGGGCGCTTCTGATCGACTGCTCGCCAGTTGTGAGCAGTATTTAGTCGAATCAATCGTTTCGTTAAATGCAGTGTTGGCAGATGATCGATACGTCCCAACCCTAGATACATTTTGTATCTACCTAAAAAAACTCTAATGAGCGCATAAACTACACGCACACACACACACGCACGCACGCACGCACGCACGCACGCACGCACGCACGCACGCACGCACGCACGCACACACACACACACACACACACACACACACACACACACACACACACACACACACACACACACACACACACACACACAAACACAGGCACGCACGCGCGCACGCGCGCGCGCACACACACACACACACAGCGCAGTTATTTTTTCCGATAACATTTTTATCATTTCATGATCGATCTTTTCCCGATTGTTTTCAACAGAACATGATCATAACCGTGTGTGCCAAAAAATAAAGAATGCTGAAAGATTAAAATACGAAAACGAACGTGCAAAAATACGTAATTAGTTGGGAGCGTGAACTGTTATTTATAGGTGAGTGGTACCACAATAGTACGAACTATGTTTAAACCTTCAAACTTTCGGCAGATTCTGTTACACAGAGAGAAAACTATATTAAAAAAATTGTTATCGTACCATAATTTGAGTATCATATAGTCCATGTTTTATTTGGAATTCAGTCAAAACTCACTGTGGTGTAATGACCCCCAAAGTTGTAGATTCAGTATTCGAATACATTATAATACTTCGGTACACGAATACATAGTCATTTTTATATGATTTTTTCTCCGTCTGGAGCAACTTGTGTGTACAAAGCCTTGTTACCAGGTTGATACCGAAAATTGCGTCAAAGTACTGTACTGTACATACGAATATGTACTGTTAAGATGCTTTTTTCAGCAATATAGATTGGCTAAAACCATCGCCTGATGGGGATTCAACAAAAGTACACGTCGTGTAAAACGATCCTCACCGCGCACAAGAAGAGTTTGACTACCCATTCTGCGACGACCAGGCACGAAGCACCTTACCAAAAATCGACAAATTTGCTAAAATCACGCTTACTCAAAAGCGAAAGGCATGCCGAGTTATAACTGGCTACTTATGCTGGCGAACACGGCTCAATGAACTCGGTCGACCATCTCTTTCTAGTAATTAAGGGCCTTGATAGAGATTCCGAAATCTTACGGAATATTCAATTACACCGGACGAAGTGCGCAGCGCTTATAAACAATGTGTTATCGCCGTGCATCCTGAAAGATCTTCTTGAAGACGTCGGAAATTCATATTTCTCACTAATTATCCATGAATCAACCACGATTGGGACTAAAAAAAATGTATGTGATGATCCGCTAAAAGTAGCTAAAGAGCCTAAAAAGTGGCCTAAAAAGAGCCTAGCTAAAAAGTGGCTAACGAGCCATCTGAAGAAAAAAATTGTCAAACATTTTACCGCCGCACCGCGATAAGAGAAGGGACTGCGTATGCAACTGAAGTAGCGATTCTTAACCAATTCAAACCCGATTGTTTAAACCACGACGAACTCCTGGGCCTTGGAGTTGACGGAGCAAATGTGATCATTGGCGCACATCATTCTGTTTCAACAATTTTTCGAGCCATCAATCCCGATCTTGTAGTTATTAAATGCATGTGCCAATCGCTGCATTTCACGTTTGAGGAAGCCTGCAAAGTTTTGCCGAGACATCTTGACTTCATCGTTCGTAAAACGCTCTCGTCGTTTTCGGTCAGCACCAAGCGACGACTAGAACATGCCGATGTCTATCGAACTTTCGAGGGGAAAAGACCGAAAAAAATCGTTCCACTCTCGAAAACGAGGTGGATGGTGAGACTCCAGGTTATAGATGTGATTTTCGATCATCGGGACGCACTTCAACTGCATTTCAACATCACCCAATTTAACGAAGAGCGTTGCTACATAGCTATTCAACTGCATGGAATGTTCGCCGCCCCCGAGAATAAGAATTCCTCTCATTTCTCAGTTCGGCGCTCAAACGTATTTTAGGATTAAACAGATTATTTCAATCTATTTCAGTCGACTCCATAAAACTGTTTAAAGACTTGAATGATGCAGTTTTTTCTATCCTCTAAACGCTGGTGGCCCCGTCGCAGTTGCAAAAAGTCCCGAAAAACAGTCTGGCAACATTCGATTTTCAACGGATTTGCATGGCATTAGCCTGCATGAATTTCGACTACGGATTCAACACGTTGACCGCAAAGATTCACCCTGAATCAGTTATTCATATAAAACAACAGTGCAAGCAATCCCTAATTATTGTGGTGTCACAACTCCAAAAGAGGATTCCAGATAACTTAACAATTCTGGACCAAATGACAACGTTATCTCCGGAATCATCGTCATCTCGAGAGAAAGCGGATATTACCGATGTACCTTTATAGTTTAAGCATGGATTATGCAGGGGCATCGATTCAACGATAAAGGAGTATAATCTAGTTCACAGGACTGAAGTCGCAGAGAAAACGAGTACTGAGTCCTTTTGGACAAAAGTCAACGAGATCACCGATGCAGGAGGAAATAAAAAATTTGGCAATATTTCGAAGCTTGTCCTCGGGCTGTTGAGCCTGCCATTTTCAAATGCCGCAGTCGAGCGTGCATTCTCGATTGTCAATAATATAAAAGACAAACTGCGAAATCGGATGTCCGTGGCAATGGTCGAAGCAATTTCGCATGTTTGCTGCACACTTGACGTCGAGTGTTGCAAGTTTGAAACAACGGCGTCAATTTTTAACGCTCCAACTCGAAAAAGGTGTACAGCATGGAAATGGATAACGATGTCATGGTGGTGGACAGCTTATGTCCTGATGAACCTGAATAATCACAGAACCACGTAAGCGGGCCAGAAAAAGAGAGAGAGAGAGAGAGAGAGAGAGAGAGAGAGAGAGAGAGAGAGAGAGAGAGAGAGAGAGAGAGAGAGAGAGAGAGAGAAAGAGAAAGAGAAAGAGAGAAAGAGAAGGAGAGAAAGAGAGAAAGAGAAAAAGAGAGAAAGAGAGAAAGAGAGCAAGAGAGAAAGAGAGAAAGAAAGAAAGAGAGAAAGAGAGACAGAGAGAAAGAGAGAAAGAGAGACAGAGAGACAGAGAGAAAGAGAGACAGAGAGACAGAGAGACAGAGAGACAGAGGGACAGAGAAACAGAGGGACAAAGGGACAGAGAAACAGAGAGACAGAGAGACAGAGAGAGATAGATAGATAGATAGATAAATGAATTTTTTTATGCCTTAGTTACACTTTGAGGCAATATATGATTACATTCCTTAGAAAAAATAATAATAGGATTAAAAATAATAAAAAATGTGAGCAATGAAAATAATACATTTTGCTCTCTACCACTCAAAAATGAAAAATGAAACGGAAGAAGAAAAGGGGAGAAGAGACACTCAACACTGAGTCGAGTCTTAACTACTACGATGCCAGTATCGAACCGCGCAGCCACTCGCTCACAAAGCTACTGCCTTTCCACCCCTAGCAAATAATTGAAAAACCGAGCTTTAAACAAACTCAAGGATGGTGAGGAAGTTACAAAAGGTGGCAACGCGTGCCAGAGATAGCAGCCAGAAATGGTAAAAGAATTCCGATACATCATGGTGCGGTACGTCGGAATATGAAAAACTTGGGTGGGGTGTCTCGTGGACCTACGCAACTCGGGATCCACGCCACTAAACAGTTCGGAGATGTACGCATGAACGCTCTCGTGTAGAATGGAGTAGCCTAGTATGCCCTGGAAATACACTCGACGGTTTCTGACTGACAACCATCCGAGCCGATGCCGGTAAGGCGTGATGTGTACATCGCGTCGCAAATTAAAGATAAAACGAATGCACGTGTTCATTAACCTTTGTAATTTAGTGTTTAGCTCGTCCGTTAGGTTTTGATATATAAGGCAGCAATAGTCGAAATGCGGAAAGACTAAGGTACTGATCAGTTTCGACTTGAGTTCAAGAGATAACGCATTTCGGTGAAATTTAAGTTTATGTAAAGTAGAAAATACTTTGCGTGAAATATTTGACACCTGAGCGTTCCAGGAAAGGTCAGTTGACAACAGAACGCCAAGGTTTCTCTCCAGATCGCTGTAAGGAATGGACATGCCGTTTAGAGAAATAACCGGAAGTTCCTCCAAATTTATGTTTCTTACTCTAGCATTTGAACCCATAACCATCACTTTGGACTTGCTAACGTTGAGTTTCAACCCGTTTAATTTAGCGAACTCGTCGATCACATTTACGTCGTAGCTTATTCTAGTAAGTGCATGGTTTAGCTCGCACGGGTTAAAAGACGACCAGATTTGGAGGTCATCTGCGAAAATCATGTGTTCGGAGAAAGAAAGCCGCACCGCAATATCGTTTATGAACAAGGAGAATAGAAGGGGCCCGAGTACTAACCCCTGCGGCACGCCAATGTTCGTTCTCAACCAAAAGAGAGACAGAGAGAGAGACAGAGAGACAGAGAAACAGAGACAGAGAGACAGAGAGACCGAGAGACAGAGAGACAGAGAGACAGAGGGACAGAGGGATAGAGAGACAGAGGGACAGAGAGACAGAGAGATAGAGAGACAGAGAGACAGAGAGACAGAGAGAGAGAAAGAGAGAGAGAGAGAGAGAGAGAGAACACAAATATTCAAAAACACTTTTTCAGTCTCCTACATTATAAAACATGTATGTAGCTTTATGTTAACAAATCATATATGTGTTTGTAAATGCAATGATTACATAAAATATCGATGTGCAGTGTAAAACAGTTGTAGTCAGTGCAATATATGATTGCGACAGCGTCGCGGAGATCGTTTTTTGCCCTTAAATTAGTTTATTGTACAATTTAAAACAGAAAAATCTTTTCGACTGACGATGTTGTAGACAATCTACTTTTCATCACCAGTAATCATTCGCGTTAAAAATGGTTCGTTTTCATGGCGTTTGAGCAGCAAATCGCAGGCTGAAATTCGATCGGTTAAATTCGGTTCCCTCAGTTCGTGTGGCACCAGACATCAAGCGTGTTTACCATCGCAAGCTTCCACCAATGTCTTGAAACAGTTGATCGGTCAATGTTGTGGTCATGTCCGATCTCTGTAGTCGTCAAATGCCGGTCGGAGTCGATTAAAGCCTTAATTTTATTCACATTAGTAGTGACTCGCTGACCGAAGCGAGCAACATCTTGGAGATTAAAATCGCCGCAACGAAATAGTTGCCAACTACTTTCGACACACTTTCGCTTAGGACATTCTCTCAGGTACGCGGCGCATGTTTTTTAGGGTAAGGTTCCGGACCCCCCCCCCCCCCCCCCCCCAGATCAAGCAAAGATTTTGCACAATCCCCGATTTTTATATTTTAAGACAACCCCTAAAGGGATTTTTGGCGACGCGCAATAGTTTTTGGGTTTGGGTTTGAGGGAGGAGTGACCGAAGATGTAGCCGATTTAGATATAGTCAGTGCGCGTTAAAATGCAATATCTCAAAACCTATTGCGAGTTGCCAAACAAAAATCCCTTCAATCAAAATATTAAAAGGAAGGTTTGTACACAATTTCTACTCGATCGAGGGGGGGGGACTTCATTTTTTTTGTTATTTTACGTCGCTTTTTCGAAAATAAATAGAGCGCAATGCATCGGAACAACACGCTTTTTCCTTCCACGTTAAAAATATAATTAAACTTCCTTCACTTCACGGATCCCGATTAATATTTTTTTACTGTCGGCACAAATTTGAGCTTTGATTTAGTATACGACACTACATATGGTAAATTTAAGTGCGAGCGGAGAATCAACAATAAATGACATCGGCCGGAGTTATGCTACCGACGTCTGCGTAGACCAACACACAATAATAACGATATATTCTGCAAACATTGATTCTTCAAGGTTTTGCACAAACCAATGATTGTGAAAGCACTTAGCACGTTTTATATAAAGCCTCATGTGCGGGTAGCCAACGTTCCGAGTACGGCCGACGCTTGGCTGTATTGCCGCAGCTCGTCGGCTGCCAACGATCGTCGATCTATAACGCCCCAGCGTTGGCGAAACGTATGGGCGATGCTTGGCTATCAAGCGGCAACGAGTCGGCAGTCAACGATCGGAACACGACTATGGCCCAGAGTGATCGAAACTTTCGTTCCATCATTGCATCGATGTTAGGCTCGGTAGTTGGCGCAACGCTGTCCACCATATTTCATCCTACACTGGTTCATCGTCGCCCGGGTGTAGTTGGCCCCCGGTTCCAGCTGCAGAGTTCTGCCGACTTTTGTGCCAATGAAACGCAGTTTGCGGGAAGCTTTACTTCTCTGCTTCCCTTTGAAAAAGAGCAGCTGAAGGTCATCGATTGCTGGGTGAGGCTTATGGGGACCATGCCCTATCAATCTCAACTTATAAGTACTGGTTTAGGCGGTTTACACGTGGTGATTTTGACACGAAGTGTAAGGAAAGGGAAGAAAGGCCGCAAACGTTTGAAGATGGAGAATTGGAGACATTATTAAACGAAGATGCAAGAAAGTCAGTCGCAAGAAAAACTTGCAGTATTGTGCGGAGCGACTAAAAAAGTAATGTCATTACGCCTCAAAGCCAGAGGAATCGTCCAAAAGCAAGGAAATTATTTTGGACAATTTTGGAGCAGCTGCTTTTGCAGCTGCTCCAAAAGCAAAAATGAAATACCTCGATTCGTTACGACAATATAAAGCGTAAGAAATCGTAGGATAAGCCCTGCCATGTATCTACATCAACGGCAAAGCCAAATATTCATGGATCAAAGCTCATGCTCTGTATTTGGTGGGATCAGCTTGGTGTAATGTATTATGAGCTGCTAAGACCGCATAAAACTATCACGGGGGATCGCTACCGACTACAATGTATGCGTTTGAGCTGAGAATTGAAGGAGAAACGTCCGGAATCTGAGCAGAGACACGACAATGTGATTTCACAGCACGACAATGCTCGACGCACATGTTGCAGTGCCAGTCAAAAACTCCTTGGAAATGCGCAAGTGGGATATTTTATCCCACCCGCCATATTCTCCAGACATTGGGAGAAATAGGAATCCCAGAAACATGGCAGAAATAGTGGTTACCGATAGACAGTAGTTGGAGAAATTGATTACCATTTTTCCACAATAAAATACCAATTTCCATAAGAACTCTTTTAAAACTTACTTGTAGCCCCAATAGTATTGCGTACAAGATATTTTCGTGTTAAATTTCACGTAAAACGATAAAGGGGTTTATATTTTAAGGGAGTTTAAGAATACATTGCGAGAAAGTACATCTTCGCGTAATGTCTACCCAGCCATTGACATGTTCTGAAAAGTGGAGCCTGTCTTTAACCTCCAGGCGGCCGGCATTTATAAATGTGCCCAAGTCATACCTTGAGGTGATGCCGATCGGCACCATCCCGGCCGCCTAGAGGTTAAGAAATGAACAAAAGTTACTTTGTTTTTAACCTCATCAAAGATATTTATAATAAATTAGGATGAAACTATTACATCTGTTGTAATTCTATTCATCATTAAAAGTATTTATTTCAGCAATGATAATCAACGACGATACCAATGTTTATTATAAATACCGGGATTTCGATTACTAATGATTTGAGCATAAAGTATAACCAAATTATTTTATGAGGCAAAAAAGGAAATCAAGTCATTCTTGGTTTTCGAACGCCTTGTCGCCATGTTGGGAAGTATCAATGTTTGACGGGGAAGATATTACGCGAAAGTATTTCGCCAACAATCCGCCAGGTGTCTACAAGCCAAGCGCTTTGCGTAAGCAAGGTACCATCGTAAGAGGATAAAAGTTTATCCTGTGAGTTGTACCACGTACAGAAGTGCGATGTTTACAGCGCGCACTTACGTTTATGATTTTGCGATACTTGCGAAATTACTCTAGGCCTTTTTCGCTCGGATAGTGATCTGTGTACGGTTTCCTGTCTCTTTGTCGATCAGGAAATGCGAGCAAGCGTACGTATACCCTCATATACTATCTTAGCAAGTAGTTAACCAACAAACAATATGTAGTCAAAATACTAAATTGAATACACTTCCGATTTTTCTTCCTCAAAGATTCCAAAAACGCTGAAACATCATTTTTAATTTCCTCGTTTGTTCCCAGTTATTTCCCGATCTATTTCGTACAACTTTCCTAGTAATTTGCCGCTTGTTCTCCGGCCCATTCCTGATCAGTTCCTCAGAGAGGGAACGGCGGATCGGGACTTAGTCTCAGACCCATTACATTGCGAACCTATTCCAGGGTGGAAGGCCAGAGCAGAGACTTATATTATCTAGGGAAGGCAGATCAGGGGCAGTACTTTTTTCCGACTCAAATTGCTACACAGGGAATTGTGGAAAAATTGGTGAAATATTTCAGATTTTCAGAAAACGTGAATTGAACAAGCGCTTCGCACGCTTTGACTTTGCCAAATGCTTAATATTTCGCTCCCTGTAATTAACTTAAACTTTACTGTCGTGACAATTAATTATAGATCTCTTCAGTGTTTTCCGCAATCAGGGTGTGATAGAAGCTTTGTGCGAATTGAGTTCTGATAAAATCTATGGATGTAATCCACTTGGAAAGAGTTTGAATTTTTAATAAACTGTCATTGTATGCCATAACCTTAAAGAAATTTAAGATACCTGGATAGATTTTTGTGCATCCAAAGTATTTACCCAAAATATAAGGTTTATATTCGGTGGCGATGCTTAACAAAGCAAAGTTTGTTAAGCAATGCTTAACAAACATCGCATTTTTATGATATTCTGGAAAGAAGTGGATATCAGAAACGTACATAATGCCTCCTCGTAATTTTATTGCGCTCGCAAAGCTTCGCGTATAAGAAAACCACTTTTGGAAAGCTCACGTATGCTGTGTGAGCAACATAAGATGATCCAGAAGCAATATACAAATTCTTAATTTTTCAATGAGAAAAAAAGCAGGGAAAGGGGCACAGCCCCAGTCGGCCGTAACCCTCTACAAAAAATGTCTACTTCTCATGTGTTTACTATCAGTGCTTTGTTTATCCCCGCACGGCACTAAAGACGTGCCGCGAGTTGAGCCTGAATGTCCGTTGCCACCCGGCGTATCTTATTGTTAGTATATGTTGGATTCGGCGAAGCACGAACACGCGGTGATGATTATTGAATAAGGTGTATTATAAATGAAGCGTAAGGGTTGAGATCAATAGAATAAATGTCAAGACTGTGCTCATGACACATGTTTAGTTATAAATATACCCGATGTACAGGGTGGGGCAGAACGCAGTCTCTGATTTGAATAGTGAATTGAAAAAGAAAACACTTCAAGATACATAAAAAAATGTTTTTATTGCTCAAAAGTACACATGATACCGTTTTTTCATAATGTTTTGAAAATGATATCGCCTAAGTGGCGGCCTTGGTGAGCAATACACATATTGAGCCTTTCAAAGAAATGTTCGGTCACCCTTCCCGGCATATCCTGCGGAATTCCAAGGGTGACGTCGTCAATCGCCTCTTTCATAGCTTCAAGGGTTCGAGGTCGAAGTTTTTATACCTCAGCTTTGACGTTTCTACACATAAAAAAGTCCCATGCAGTGGAATCGGGGGAGTGACGAGTCCATGGAACATTCTTCCGCGCAGATCAGGTCGGAAACTCTTCAATTGACGCTTTTACTGCCGCGATGTTTTCAGGTGTTCGCACACTATTAGCTCGCCCAACTGGTTTTTTAGGAACTGCAGATCCTGTCACCCTTACATTACTGATCCCTCTTCGAATGGTTTTAGGATCAGCAACACTGTCATTACGATTTAACCTGAACCGGATCCGAAAACCCCTCTGCGTAGCCACAACGCTTTCCCCGTTTTTGAAGAACGTCTCCATAAGAAAACCCCGCTGCTCACCTGACCGGGGCATGATGATTACTGCGAACGGTATTGTTCCCCTGGCCTAGCGGCACCTGCCGCACCCCTCTGCTCGGTCTGGGGGTCCTTCAGTGATTTTTTGAAACTTCGGACCGCATTCAGCCCCACCCTTTAGATTACAACTGTCATATTTCTGTTGCGAAAAGATAATGGGGTTATGGAATATCGTGGTGGTCGGAGCTAACTGTCACTTTTTATCGAAGCTAAAATAGAATCTAAATTAATTTTTTTTTGTTAAGTTTGCTATAGTTTATTGTCCGTACGTATTAAGTAACGTTTATATGTGCTTTATTCATTATTTGTGCGTGATTTTCTTTGTGTTTATGATTTTAACTCTACTCATGTATAAATTTGAATTGGGAAAAAGTACTGGCCCTTATCTGCTTTCCTTATAATATCAGGCCATGGTCAGCCCTTCCAGCTCGAATCAGGTTCTCCATGTGACGGATTTTAGGCTAGGCCGCGACCCGCCGTTCCAACTGGCCAGGCAGTAAACATGAAATGACCAGGAAAGTCATAGGGAAGGGATCGGCAAATGGCCGGGAACTGACGAGGAAAGGGATCAGAAAATCGCCTGGAAAGGACGAGGAAGGTGATGGTCAACTGACAGTCCCTGCATGAGAAATAAACCGGCGAACAGACAGAGAAAATGTATGATACCCGAGGAAAATAGATAGTACTAGGTGGTACTGATACTTATTGATTCACAAGTAAGACAAAATCATAAGCCTAAATGCACGCTGTAAGCATAGCAATTCTGTAAGTAGTATAACAACGGGTCAAACTTTAGCCGTTTAATTTTGACTTTAACTTTAACCGAGCGACCTGGCGAATTATTGGGGCAATGGATTCAGGTGCCTTCTCCGACCGAACATTGATATTTCCTGACAAGGCGACTTCGGTTTAAAAAACCCACAACCACCTACTCTGGTTTTGTGCCTTACTAAATAATTTGTTTTTTTGTTATGTTCAAATAAATCTTTATTACGATTTCGTTATTTATGACAAGCATTTTTATTGTCGTAAATTATCATAGATGAAAAATGCTTATAATGGGAAATAGAATTACAACAGACGTATAAAGGGGTATCTCAAAATGACCTGACGTTTTTATTTATTAATAAAACGTATTATTCAATTGAAAAGTATGAATATTTTTCTTTTAATATAATATACAAACACGGAGGTTATGTGTGCAACACAATATCCGGCAAATGGCATAAATGGCATAGACTTGGAAGACGTATTCTTACAACAAGATGATGAAACTTGCCACACTGCGGGCGAAACTACGCAGTTGTTGCAGATGAAGTTTAATGGTCGTGTTATATTGCGCAGGGGCAATGTGAATTGTCCACTAAGATCGTGCGATTTGACGCCATTGGACTTCTTTACTTAGGGTTTTCTGAAAGGAAAAGTCTGCCAATGATC
Source organism: Ophion costatus (assembly GCA_951751655.1). Classification (NCBI taxonomy): domain Eukaryota; kingdom Metazoa; phylum Arthropoda; class Insecta; order Hymenoptera; family Ichneumonidae; genus Ophion; species Ophion costatus. Next base: position 16,683,121 of record OX632358.1, on the reverse strand, counting down.
CACAGACCATTCTGGAGCTCAAGGAAACAATTGGATGCACCATTAATGAAATTCGTCCGCAATTATGTCAAAATTTTACCTCCATGTTTTTACTGTACATTAAAATAAAAATATTCGTACTTTTGAAATGAACAATACGTTTTATTAATAAATTTAAATGTCAGATCATTTTGAGACACTATAGTTCAATCCTAATCTATATATACACTGCCGGCCAAAAGTATGGATACACCTAGAAAAATTTCACGCCGCACTAAAAGTTTGATATCTCTGTGAAAAAAAAAGATATCCGGATTTCCAAGGCGGCATTTTAAAAGAGACAAATGAAGATTCACTTTGCGTTTTGGAAAAAAAATTTTCAATTTTTTTTAGACCCGGGGCGCCATTTTAAAAATGGCCGTTTTTTGGCTTTTTTTGGCTGTTTGAAATCGGCAGCACGTCTTCGGGACATTTTTTTGCATTTTTTTCTTTAAAGAACCTTAAAAGATAGAGCAATAGCTATAGTTGACTTTTATAAAAAGTTTCGTACGATTTTTTTTCACCGAGTTATCGCATTTTTTTCTCAAAAAGACAATTTTGAAAAGATGCTGCTGAAATGAGAAACTTTGAATTTTAGAGAAAATTGCCGAAACAACAAAAAGTTGCGATACATCGTATTGAATCGAGCAGAATTTTTTCAAAATGTTTATTCAAAATTTTTTGCTCCGACATTGAATTCAAAAATTATAAAATTTCAATTTATTTTCTCAATTTTTAGCCGCACAAAACATCCACATTTTTTGCTGGTAACGACGATATTTTGATCGTCTGAGGACGTTGTCACTCTGGGTCGACCCGGACGATTGCGATTGAAATACGTCTCGGACTTCTTAAATCTCCCGATGGTCGTCTGCACTCCTTTCAAAGACACGCGAGTTTGTCTGGCAATTTCTCTGTACGACAATCCCTTATCACGCAACGCGACAATAGCCTCTCTTTAATACAGTGGAATTTCTTTTTTCCGTGCCATTTTGATCCGTTAAGAACAAAAAATTTGCGTAAAAACTTGTCGATTGTAGACCACACGTGCGTTCCCGTTCCAAGTTTTCGCACAACTAACTGGCTTTGTCAGTGCGACACTCGTCACATTATTCCGAAGAATCAAAAATGTAAACAAAAACGACGAGCGAAAAAGAGAGCGAGAAAAAGAACACGAGAGAAATAGAATATCGACTCGCGAGAAATAGAATCTTTTTTACGCTCCACAAAGGTAAAATGTAAACAAAGACAAGAAGCTTTATTTCCGCTCCCTGTGTTTAGATGAGGTAAGAGGTAAGAGGTGGATATTTTGTGCGGCTGAAAATTGAGAAGAAAAAATTGAAAAAATAATTTTTTTTTCATTCAATGTTGGAGCAAAAAATTTTGAAAAAAAATGTTGACAAAATTCTGCTCGATTCAATACGACGTAACGCAACTTTTTTTCCTTCTGGCAATTTTCTCTAAACCTCAAAGTTTCTCATTTCAGCAGCATCTTTTCAAAATTGTCTTTTCGAGAAAAAAAAGCGATAACTCGGTGAAAAAAAACGTACGAAACTTTCTAAAAAAAGGAAACTATAGCTATTGCTCTATCTTTTGAGGTTCATTGAACAAAGACGGCCATTTTCAAAATGACGCCCCGGTTTAAAAAAAAATCGAAATTTTTTTTTCCAAAACGCCAAGTGAAGCTTTATTTGTCCGTTTCAAAATGCCGCCTTGGAAATCCGGATATCTTTTTTTTCACAGAGATATATCAAACTTCTAGTGCAGCGCGAAATTTTTCTAGGTGTATCCATACTTTTGGCCGGCAGTGTATGTGACTGACTGACTGACATATGGACACCGAACAGGCTGAACCGCTGAAGATAGGAACATGAAATTTTGACAAAAATGTTTCTTAGAAGGTGGAGAGGTGCACCAAGAAAGGATTTTTTTGAAAATCAATCCTTAAAGGGGTGAAACGGCGTGTAAAAGTTTGTATGGAAAATTGTGTTCTTTACGTGTATCGACGTGGGCGTAGCTGCGAGCGGAAGCTAGTAAATTATGAATATCATTGATGGGGCGAAAAACAAAACAGCCGGACAGAGTTCTTAGGGTCAGGATCTACTTTGAAGACTGTGTTCTCGGCGGGAATACACTACATGAATGTGTACTTACTCGCACTGAATTTCGGTCAGAACGTTGTAATTTCCAAACATAGAGTGGAAAACCGTGAAGAATTACATTGTGGTCTTCGCGATCTCTTCCGTAGAAGAAACCGGTCAGGTGAATCTGTTGAGGTCAGCCAACGAGGAACCTTCTTCACGCACGATATTTTGTTTAGTATACACTCATTACAAAAATTAAAGGAACAGTAAAATTTCAAAAAATTTTAATTGATTTTTAATAGCTGTACTTCGTGAAAAATGGGGTTTTAAAGCTTGAAGTCTTAAGTTTACGAATCTCACCGGTAAAACAATGTTTAAGCAACCCCTCGGCGTGAATCCAAGAAGAGCGCGGCGCAAAAATTTTCGATTTTTTTAAATCGTCCATAGGCTCAAAAAGAATGTTTAAGCTTGATCAAAACTGGGTTCATTTAGCCTGATTCTTCAGCTTCAAAACGGTAGTTTTTGGATCTCTGTACGACCATTTGTCGCTGAGATATCGGCGTTTGAAAAAAAGGAGCTCTTTTCGTAGATCATCAATATCTCATGAGAAAATGATCGTACAGTGAACTAAAGGTGGGTTTCGTAAACTGGAATAAATTATCTATAAGCCCCTTTTGGTACTTTAGAGATTTTTTAACCTTAATATTGATTTGAAAAATTACGAAAAAATGACTTTTTTGCCGATTTGAAAATGCACGTCAACTTTGCAAATATTGCGAAAATTACTCATGTTTCTAGGTTTTTTTTAGTTCAATACATGCCCAAAGACTCCCTACAATTTAAAATTGATCGGCTGAACCGTTATTTTTTACCGAAACATCAATGTTTTATAAAAAACTGAAGGAACACTTTTATTGTTCCTTAAATTTCAATTAATGATGATTAAAATGAAAAAAAAAAATCCGTTACTTTTTCTCACAGTTTCGCAATAACTTTTCTTTAAATCTTGGAAAAAGAAAAATATTCGAAGTCTTGAAATTTTTTTATCTTCAAAATTAAAAAAAAATCGCGTAAACATTGCGTAAGATTAGAAATCGCGTAAAAATTGCGTTAAAAAAATTTGAAAAACTTGAGAGCTTTATTTTTAACAAAAAAAGTGAGATTGGCAAAAAAACTAGTTCTGGAGATGCTTAGAAGCGTAAAATGCATGATTGATAAATCCGATAGCGATACGTGTACAAAGATGCATGAAGGTTTACTAGGGGGTATCAACTTTATTCAATGCAATTAATTCCAACTCGATAAATTGTGGCATGCAAACTAAAAAATCGCACTAACACAAAAGAATTGATGATTTCAAAAAAATTTCTACCAATTTTAAAATGAACAAATTTATATTGAAATTTTTCTTTGTAAAAATTTTGAAATTTTCTTTTTTCAAGATTTAAAGAAAAGTTATTGCGAAACTGTGAGATAACATAACAGCATTTTTTTTTCGTTCCATCATCAATTGACACGTAAGGAACAATAGAAGTTTTGCAAAGTTTTGCCAAGAAGAAATTTTGCGTTACGTAATTTATGTACACCCCTAACACTAAGAGTGTTGCAAATGACGGAAGGTTAAGTATAAGTAAAAAGGAAAAGGAAAATACGTATATGGATAATAATAATATATATATATATAATATATATATATATATATATATATATATATATATATATATATATATATATATATATATATATATATATATATATATATATATATATATATATATATATATATATATATATTATAATAATAATAATAATAATAATAATAAAATATTTGGTGTAAGGAAGCTGGCGTACCCATCGCCCGGGGGAACACAACTCCCTCGCAATAGCCACCGACGTGCTAGGCTAACCACCTAGCATGCCGAAAACTAGGTTCGATCACCACCTAGTCGCGCCCCTCACAACCAGTCCCTCTCGGATGGGGACCAAGGATCATTTGGGAGGGGCACCCGGATAGGATCCACGGCCACGACCACGGCTCGAAATCGGCGCCTCGAGTGGACGGAGGAACTCAAGGAACCCGCGTAGAAATTTCTTAGGGTTAGCCTGACCAAGGATCAGGCCCCGATCGGGGTGTGATACGGGTAACACCTATTACGGACATCCTGATCCGGCCCCGACCGGGCCGGAAGTATATAGGCTCTAAATCAGGCTGTACTAAAATGGCCCTACTAAGGCCGTCCCTGATAAGATCCTACTAAGGCTTTCCCCGATAGGGCCCTACCAAGGCTTGCCCTGATAGGCCCTAGTAGGGCTTCCCCTGATAAGGCCCTATGCAGACTTTCTCAGGTAAGGCGCTACTAGGCTTTCCCTTATAAGGCCATAAACAGGCTTGCCCTATAACTGCCTCAGCAGTCGATGCTCAGAACTTTTATTTTTGCCGTGGAAACTTCGATTCGACAGCATCGCGCTTTGTTTTTCAGTTTCGATGTAGTTCTGATTTATATTAAAAAACGGTGTTATGAACTCTCACGACAAAAAACTTTATGCAACACGGATGCGTGTTCGAAGACTTTGGCATCTCCGTAAATGTGAGAGCGCTGATCAGAATAAAGATCAGTCATCGGCGTCGTGGAAACAAGGTATGTATAACCTATAACCAAGTTTATAGGTGTTAAACATATGTTATTCTTACGCAAATGCTAAATGTACAGATATATTTATTATATATATATATATATATATATATATACCTTATTTAATGAAATAAAATGATCGGGTACGGATAAATCATATGCATAACGCTTAATAAAGGCCTCAACTGTATGTATATGAAAATCAATAGTTTATTTTATAGGAGCCGTTATCACGAAATTCTCGAACGCGGAGAACGCAGCTCCAATCCATTCAAAAGTCTTTGAGCAAACGGTTGGGAAGATGATCGACAATGCCAAGGACAATGCCAAGGGCAACCGCACGATGAGGAATAAAAATACGACATAAGTGATAACTATATTAGTCGAATGAAAGTAACTACACAGTATTAAAAATTTTATTTCATTTTTCATTTTTCAATTTAATTTTTTTGTAACTGGTTTTAATAAAAAAAATATGTTCAAAATATTTACTAGGATTTAAAATTGATCCGTATGTGCTCTGACTGCGCCAGGGAGATAATAGCCTAATCAGGCAATATTATAAACGCCCGGTTAGGCAACCCCGCAGGGGCCTGACTAGGAAGCCTGACAGGAAACCCGATAAGGGCCCGATTCGGCAACCCGATTAGGGCCTGATCTACTACTGGAGGGATAGCGTAACGTCGCGGTGGGGCCACATGGCGAGGTTGCAAACTCTGTGGAGTCAAGCGCACCCAGAGCTCGCACACCTCTTGCAACATCTGGGAGATCAGGCCGCCCGCTTGCGACGACAAGGCTACGATTTCTAGTTACTACCACCAGAGCTGTCCGGCGGGCACTCTTCCGCGCGTTCAGCGCGGAGCTCTGCCGGATGACCTCAAGATCGATCGCCCCGGCAGATGATTTCAGTGTATTTAACGTGCCGTACCTGGCCACAAGCCTTAAACAACACGACTTCCACGGGTTCGGGATCGGGATACGCCCGACCTGTTGTACGCCCCTTTGGTGCACAAACTTATTTGCGTCATCTTCGTCCTCGCCCCTCCAAAACCCTGCAACAAAAAGTAAACAACACAACATTGATTATTAATTTAATTTACTCAACACCGACGTACTAAAACCTTAAACGGGGGAACGCTAGCGTTCCCCGTCCTTACCTTAGCGATGAAGGTCTCTGGGACTTGTCGTCTTAGCGACCACCTGTAAAATCCAAAGAGCGTATTATATTCTCCATGCGTACGCCAAAGTTTATTACCTCAATATTGTAGTACCTTAGATATACTTACCAGTGCGAAGGCGTCTCTCGTCGAGCGCTTACCGTCGTTCCGTCGGCTCCTGTCGTTGTTCCAGGACTTTGGTCTCCGTCGGTCTACCAGCACCTACCTGAAAAAGAAAAAAGAAAAGAAAATAATTGAGATTAATAACGTTGAAACAGCCTAACTACCTAGAGAGCCGCTCAGTGTACAAGTACGACACTCGCATTTCGTTTCAGCTCGGCGGACCAGACTTCTGGGTTCCGGCTAAGCCCCGAATACCTGTAAAATGATTAAAGTTGTGATTACATCTTATAAATTACTCGCAATTTGCCTAGATATAAGTTATTCATGCGGTGAAACGTTTGCGACTGACAAAAAAACTCCTATCGCGGTCACACGCCTCTGACACTTTACCGATCGCGCGACCAAAGTATCACGTGCACTAATTACAATTTAATTATTCCAAAATGAGCAATTACCCGAAGTACATTAAAACTTTATGTGTTAAACTCACCGTATACAAACACGCACTACACAACCCGTTCACCGACCTGTCAAAACGAAACCGCGTTGTGAGGTTAGTGCGCGATCTCAAGCGTCGTCTGCTCGTTCCGGGACACTAGCGCCGCGTCTCGGGACCTTTTGCAGTCTCGCTGCGTCGCGCGAAAAAACCCACCATGCGCCGCGGGTCTCGCGCTTCGGTTCCCGTGCCTGGAGTTCGGCGGCGATTTCACCGCTCCGGCCGGGTATATAAGGCGGAGCGCGAGAGCTCTCACTCTCAGTTCTTGATCACCGGAAGGTGGTACGGAACTCTCCCTGGCCACTGAGAAGTGATCGCCACCGAAAGGTGACCCCCCCTAGCCACTGTAAAGTGACTGCCGCCGAACGGTGCCCACTCTGCCACCGAAAAGTGACGGCCACCGAGAGGTGACAACCCCGCCACCGAAAGGTGACTGCCACCGAAAGGTGACCCCCCCCCCCCCCTAGCCACTGCGACGTGACTGCCACCGAGAGGTGACCGCATCGAGCTCCGCGCATCGAACCCCGACAACTGGGTCCCCCGGGGCGCCGTAGACAACGTCGACGCGTCCCCCCCCCCGCCCGCTATCGCGCTAACCCAGCGTTTTTAGCTACCATACATATATATATATAGCCGTTGTTGGATTAAAACCATTTATTTCTTGGTACACCGTCTTCCTTCATCTTTTTGTTTTTTTTCCCGACCCCGTGAGTTATTTAATTAAGTTAATTAAGTAATTGATTGATTTTTATTTTTTTATTTATTTTTTTTCCCTTTCTCCCCCCTTCTTCTTTCTTGTATGCCGAAACCACGTGACCCGGCGTCACAGCGTCGGCGGGCTAGGCACGCAGCGGCCGCAGCGGGTCCCGCCTCCGAAGCCCGAGTTATCCGGCGCGCCCCAGACCCTCGACGGTGGATGCCATTGCCCCCTTGGGGACGCAAGGGAGTTCCATCCCCGGGTTCCACGGAAAACACCCAACCGGTGCCGGACTTCAAAGTTCCCCTTCCTCCGCCCCTTCCCCGCTCTCTCATCCCAGCCTCCCCTCGCTCCCCGCCCCTCGAAGAGTGCGCGGCCACTCTCGGCAAAGAGGGCTTCGACGCCCTATTCGAAAAGGTGGCCGCCGACCTCGACGATCCTCCCCCCCTTTCCCCTCCACCGTTACTCCTCGGACGGTCCCCCTCCCCTCCTTCGGCCCCCCGAAAGGTCCTCGCCGACATGTCCCACTCCGCACGTTCCCAATAGGCGACCCTTGATTCGGCGTACCCTATGACGACCATTGCTATCTCTTAACCGGACTTCCACCCATCCTCCTCACAACCCCAACTAGCCCTTTTAAGGACTAAAGCCCCCCAAACAGCCCTTTCAAGGGCTAAAGCCCAAAAAAAAAACCAACGTAGACTTTTTTGTTTTTACCTCGCCGGAAAATCAACGTTTTCCCTCCCCCATTGTCCACTTACGAGTACAACCCTCTCTTTCTCCAAGGGGTTCCGTTCGTCGACAATTTGGCGCCCAACGTGGGGCCCTTGATTTTAATCGTAAATTCACCTCACGCCCTATGAAAGTCTCACCAGCAAAAATTGATACACCGAGACCAGCTGTCGGTCGGCCCCGATGCACGACATGAAAAGGACTCCCGTCCAAACCAGATCCACCCGCGCAATAGGTACCGATGAACCCTCATTTCCGGGAATGGAAAACCCGGTGGCGCCCACTCCCAACCTAGAACAAGCAGAGAATCGTCAGCCTTACGCTACGAATCCAACGGCACCTGCGCCGAGTCCCGACACACAGGAATCACTGTATCAACTTGGGTCCCTTTGACAAGCCCTGCAGGCGATACCACCTCGACCACCGTTACCCATTTACAGTGGCGCGGATCATGAAGATCCCAAACAATTTGTAAGAAACTGCGAGGAATATTTCATTCAATCTCGCACCGCTACTACGGCACGTACTCCCACAGCTGTTGAAGACTTACGCGGTGATGCCGAACGCTGGTGGTCCAGGTAACAAGCCCTCGAATTCGAGTGGCCTAAATTCAAAGAACTCCTGCTCAGCGGGTACAACAATCCCGTCATACGTTCTCGACTCAACGCCCAGCTTTTCTCCAGAAAGCAGGGAGACCGAGGAAATGCGGGAGTTTTCCTTCAACAAAAGATCCTTCTCTATCAGAGGATGAGAGGAACCGAACCCGAGGATATCAGGGTTGCAACCCTCCTCGAGCTTCTCAAACCCAATCTAAGAATGGTCATACGACCCTCCAGACCGCGAACGCTGACCTCTCTGCTCACTAAGGCCATAGAGGCCGAGTACGACCTAGGGGATACACCGATGGCTCCCCGGCCCCGAAGGGAGGAACCCGTCAAACCAGGACCTCCCCCGGGGACAAAATCACTCCAAGATCCCAACTACTTGCCCAAACGCTGGCACTGCCTCGAACGGCATCTCCATCGGGATTTCCCGGTGCTAGCACAAAAACTCAAGGACTCACCTAAACCGGAAAACTCCAAGCGGACGGCGGAAGCGCCCGAACCAGCCGCTCCGACCCGCAAGGAGGGCTCACGAGTATAACCGAAGAAAAAAATGACCTACCTCACATCCTAGTCACGTTCCAACATCAAGAGATTCCCACTGCTGTAGATAGCTTTGCTAGTCATTCCTTCATTCAGCCCTCCTGCATCCCAACCGGCGTCCCGATCATCCTGATCACCGCTCATGCCCGTTTGGCAGACAGAACCACGAAGATGCGGCTTACGGGAAAAGTTAACATTGAAATCCACATCCAGGGCCACCCGCTCGAGATCGAAGCATGGGTTGCACCGGAGTCCCGAGAGCCACTGATCCTAGGCTTCCCATGGCTCAAGGCGCAGAAGACGATAATGAATACCCACAATGGCCGACTTTACCTGGGAAATAAGGAGAGGTTTTCGGTCCAATTGATCGACTCACCAACCACATACCAGGGACAAACCGACGTCGATGTGTTGTCTCTGCAAAACGGATTCCCCGAAAACTGGTTGCCGACATTTTACGAGCTCCTCGAAGCCTTCAGGTGTCTCTTCAACCCTTCGGGCCCCCTGAAACAAACGCAGAGTACTAAACACGAGATTAAGCTTACTTCAGACCGGCGTTTCCGGTTACCACCGTATAAATATTCAGACTCCAAGAAACTAATCATCCAAGAACAAGTCCGCAGTATGTCAGCGGAAGGCATCATTGAGCCCTGCTCGTCGGCCTATAGTTCCCCAATCGTTATCGTAAAGAAAAAAGATGGGACTCCCCGGTTCTGCGTCGATTATCGGCGTCTGAACAGTATCACGGAGGATGTCGTTCAACCCATACCGAAAATCCACGAGGCTCTTAAAGAACTCGGTACGGCAAAAATCTTCTCCACGATAGACATAAAGAGTGGGTATTGGCAAATCCCTATGGACCCGGATTCGATGAAGCTCACCGCCTTCACTACCCCAGACGGGGCAACTTACCAGTTCCGGGTTATGCCATTCGGGCTGAAAAACGCCCCTACAACCTTCCAACGGCTGATGAGCCAAGAGGTCCTGGTGGGATTGATCGACAAAGTGTGTGTCGTCTATCTGGACGACATCATTATTCACTCCAGTGATTGGGAGGATCATTTACGCCACCTCACCCTAGTCTTCGAGCGATTGGAACTCCATGGGCTTACTTGCTCTGTCGATAAATGTCTATTCCGTAAAACCGAGCTCAACCACCTGGGGCATACGGTAAACACGGTCGGTAACGAGGCTCAACCGGAACACGTCGCCACCATCATCAACTTCGCTCCTCCAAGGTCCAGAAGGGACATACAGCGTTTTATGGGTACCTGTAACTGGCTTCGGGAATATATTCCCCATTTCGCCACCATGTCAACGGCGATTACCGACCTCCTCGTATCCAGAGGAAAGTTCCAATGGTCCGACTCGGCCCAACGCGCTTTCGACCAAATTAAAACGGAAATCCAGAAACCTCTCAAACTCAGCCGACCCAACCCAACGTTGCAATTCGTCTTACAGACGGATGCCAGTGAAGAAGGTATGGGTGCCGTCCTCTACCAAATCCCGACCGACGGTGCAAGAAACATCATAAGCTACGCCAGCGCCAAATTTGACGCCACCCAAAAACGTTACCTCAGTAGCGAGCAAGAATGCCTCGCTATAGTATGGGCCGTTAAACGCTACCGGAACTACCTTGAAGACATACCGTTCATATTGAGAACGGACAGTTGGGCGCTGAAGTGGTTGAAACACATGAAGGATGAGAAGGATAAGCTCAGCCGATGGGCCATCCTATTGGAAGAATTGAACTTCAAATTGGAGCATGTACCGGGAAGAGCCTGTGATCTCCCCGGTGTGCTGTCCCGACACCCTGAAACAACGGGAGTACTGGAGGAAAAGGAACCGCTCCATCCACCCGAACGAACTAACCTATCAACATCTACAGAAGCACCTGAGATCTTCGCGATACAACAATACAACATAATTGACGAGGTCATGGAAGACCAACAACGACACACTGAGCTGTGTAACATTGGAAAAATCCTCAGAAGTCAAGACCATAATTACGATTACGAACTACGGGAAGGAACCGTGTTCAAACGTATCCACGACACTTGGAAAATACTGGTACCCCAGAACGCAAAAACCAAGGTATTACAGTACTATCATGACGCCCCAATGGCGGGACATCCGGGGATGGATGGAACGCTGAGACTTATTCAATCCCGCTTTACCTGGATTAACCTCCGAAGGGACGTACGTAATCACGTGAGAAATTGCCACGTGTGCGCGTGCGTTAAGTCCACTTGGGCCAAACATCCTGATCACTTGAGACCCCACCGACCTAGACAACCATGGGAAGCGGTGGTGGTCGATCTGATGGGGCCTTATCCACGGTCCGGCCGTGGCATACGATTCATATTGGTAGTTACTGATCTCTTTTCACGTTGGGCGGAGGCTTTCCCAATTGGCTCCTCTGAAGCTTCCCGAGTCATCAACCTCCTGGACAATGAGGTTTTTAATCGATGGGGATATCCAAAAACCATTCTATCAGATAATGGTCCCCAATTCTCTAGCCAAAAATGGAAAACGGCGTGCGCCAAATGGCAAACGCACTTATTGACTACCGCCACGTATCACCCACGCGCTAACCCCCCTGAAAGACGCAATCAAGAGATTAAAAAGGGCTTAAGATTGCATTTACGAGAGAAGCGTCATCGGGAGTGGGATCTACAATTACCTCAGATCCTGTTCCAACTGCGAAATCGGCGGAACGCGGCTACGGGTCCATCCCCGAGTGAGGCGTTACTTGGGAAGGCCCTCCAACGTCCCGGTGACTGGAAGTTTCCAGCCAACGCCGACCAATCTTCGACTGAACGTGAGATACGAGTCCGAGAAATCCAAGGGTATCAGCACGAGTACCAGAGCAAATACGCTTCACACACTGATGTCCCATCTAGATACTGGTCGGGGGATCTAGTGTATGCACGAACGCACATTCAGTCCAACGCCATGGAGGGAGTCCACGCCGGGTTTGTGGGGCCATGAGATGGTCCGCACACCGTCCTGAAAAATCTCGGAGGCGAGATTTACCTCATCCGGCAAGGGCGCCGAGAGGTCAAATTTCATGAGGGTCTACTGAAAGCTGCCGCTCGTACCGCTCCAGGAGAAAGGAGTAGTTCGCCGGGGCCAAACCTTACGGTCCCGCCGAACGACCAACCTGAAAAGCCAAACCTTACGGTTTCTAACAAGTCACAATCATCCGAGCCTAACCTTACGGCCCGGCTAGGTGACAAAAGGGACGGGCCAAACCTTACGGCCCGGTCCAAACCACCCATTAGCGAACCATCGCTGGTTCATCTCGGAATGGACGGGCCAAACCTTACGGCCCGTTCCCAATCATCGACCGGTAAACCATCTCTGTTTCATTGTGCACGGGATCAAGGGATCCACGCAACACCCGCGGTGAACGCGGGCACCACTCTGTACTCCAGGCCTACCACAGGGCCCTCCACCAGAGCCACTTCCGGTCGAGCTACGCAGTCAAGACCTCGACGCGCTGCGGCCCCAACTACTAGAACTTCTGTTCATCGGGAATCAACTTACAATCTACGCCCACGCCCTCCAAAACGCCACCCCACATAGCCTCATGGACGGAATAACAATGTTCAGCCGGTCTTTGTAATTTTCGTCCCCCCCCCCCCCCCCGACGCCATACGCTGAAAATGCAGGGGTGAGCCGACGCCCGGGGCACCCACGGTAAAGGCACCGCGTCGGTGCACATTCGAACCCTGGCCGTCTTTTTCGCGCCTGCAATTTTGCAAATTGTCTTTCCGGTGCGTACCTGTTGAAAAACCCACCTAAGTATTATTAACTATTATAACTTGTCAATTTGCTATACTAACCGTGTTGAAAAATGACGTTTAAAAATTGTTTTTTTTTCACCTAAATCGTGAGTCGTCAAGTCGCCCGCGCTACGCTACGATAAACGGGTTACCGATAACGCCTGATATTTTAAGTATTGTTATTGTAATTTTATTTTCGCGGTTCGCACACCTTACTTCATTCAAAATACGGAAGAGGCAAGGACGAACCGACGCTCGGGGCATTTGTTGTACGCCCCTTTGGCGCATAAACTTTTTTGCGTCATCTTCGTCCTCGCCCCTCCAAAACCCTGCAACAAAAAGTAAACAACACAACATTGATTATTAATTTAATTTACTCAACATCGACGTACTAAATCCTAAAACGGGGGATCGCTAGCGTTCCCCGTCCTTACCTTAGCGATGAAGGTCTCTGGGACTTGTCGTCTTGGCGACCACCTGTAAAATCCAAAGAGCGTATTATATTCTCCATGCGTACGCCAAAGCTTATTACCTCAATATTGTTATACCTAAGATATACTTACCAGTGCGAAGGCGTCTCTCGTCGAGACCTTACCGTCGTTCCGTCAGCTCCTGTCGTTGTCCCAGGACTATGGTCTCCGTCGGTCTACCAGCACCTACCTGAAAAAGAAAAAAGAACAGAAAATAATTGAGATTAATAACGTTGAAAAAGCCTAACTACCTAGAGAGCCGCTCAGTGTACAAGTACGACACTCACTTTTCGTTTCGGCTCGGTGGACCAGACTTCTGGGTTCCGGCTAAACCCCGAATACCTGTAAAATGATTAAAGTTGTGATTACATCTTATAAATTACTCGGAATTTGCCTAGATATAAGTTATTCATGCGGTGAAACGTTTGCGTCTGAAAACCATCTGCTATCGCGGTCACACGCCTCTGACACTTTACCGATCGCGCGACCAAAGTATCACGTGCGCTAATTACAATTTAATTATTCCAAAATGAGCAATTACCCGAAGTACATTAAAACTTTATGTGTTAAACTCACCGTATACAAACACGCACTACACAACCCGTTCACCGACCTGTCAACACGAAACCGCGTTGTGAGGTTAAGTGCGCGATCTCAAGCGTCGTCTGCTCGTTCCCCGCGACATTCGTGCACTCGTACCACGCCACGACACCCCAGCGCCGCGTCAGCGAACCGCATGCTCTGCAATTTGTCCAACGCCGGGACACTACCGCCGCATCTCGGGACCTTTTGCACTCTCGCTGCGTCGCGTGAAAAAACCCACCATGCGCCGCGGGTCTCGCGCTTCGGTACCCGTGCCTGGAGTGCGGCGGCGATTTCACCACTCCGGCCGGGTAAATAAGGCGGAGCGCGAGAGCTCTCGCTCTCAGTTCTTGATCACCGGAAGGTGGTACGGAACTCTCCCTGGCCACTGAGAAGTGACCGCCACCGAAAGGTGACCCCCCCTAGCCACTGTAAAGTGATTGCCACCGAAAGGTGCCCACTCTGCCACCGAAAAGTGACGGCCACCGAGAGGTGACATCGCCGCCACCGAAAGGTGACTGCCACTGAAAGGTGACCCCCCCCCCCCTTAGCCACTGCGAAGCGACTGCCACCGAGAGGTGACCCCATCGAGCTCCGCGCATCGGACCCCGACAACCGGGTCCCCCGGGGCACCGTAGATAACGTCGACGCGTCCCCCCCCCCCCCCCCCCGCCGCTATCTCGCTAACCCAGCATTTTTACCTACTGTACATATATATATATAGCTGTTGTTGGATTAAAACCATTTATTTCTCGGTACACCATCTTCCTCCATCTTTTTGTTTTTTTCCCGACCCCGTGAGTTATTTAATTAAATTAATTAAGTAATTGATTGACTTTATTTTTATTTTTTTTTATTTATTTTTTTTTCCTTTCTCCCCCCTTTCTTCTTTCCTGTATGCCGAAACCACGTGACCCGGCGTCACAGCGTCGGCGGGCTCGGCGCGCAGCGGCCGCAGCAGGTCCCGCCTCCGGAGCCCGAGTTATCCGGCGCTCCCCAGACCCTCGACGGTGGTGTCACATCCGGAAGGGATGTGAGCATAATATATTTGTTTCCCTCTTTGTTGCCTACGCCTAGCGCAATAGCACGGGATGAGGGTAAAAAGGGGTAATGTGTGCTCAGGAATAAAATTAAAGGATTTACGCAATAATTCAACATTATGGAAGATTCGTCAGATTTGTGTTCAAATGATTCGTGTTTTATTAAAGTTAACTAATCTGGTCAATCCTATTAGTTTGTGAATACATGGAAATCAAATAAATAAATATATATATGTATATATTATGTATAGAGTTCGCTTACAATGGTCAGTGATGCGATGTACACTCGTTCGCAGGAGTGACAGCGATCGGTCGTAAGGGTAACGGCCCTTCGCTGGTGGCCGTGTGTGCTCGCAGGTACAATGAAAGATGAGACGCGTACGCACTGCGTTTACAATGTTTCTCGGAAAGCGCGGACTTGGTTTTCGATCGGGTTGAGATATTTCAGCGTAAATACAAATACTAAGTTATGAAAAATGACATCGAGTTATTAGTCGCGGGATAAGAGTATAGAACAACAGGACCTTTTAGTTAGAGCGAAAGTATTGAATTGACGTTCGACTTGGTGATAGACTGTTGGATTAAGAGTCGATGATGGCAGAGTCATGGTTGACAAGGACTCCGATGGAAGAACTGAGGAGTGGCGACGGATGGCCCTTTTTATACAGGGTGCGCCAGAGAAACTTACTTATTTGAAAGGTCAATAAAAACAAAAGTTCTTCAATTATTGTTTAAAATTTTTTTTTATTTGATAATACAATATCCCAATTTTTTTTTCATGTAGTCTTGAAAATGACATCGGATAAACGGCGACCCCCATTGCGCATACACTGATGAAGTCGATTTTTGAAATTCGTATCCACTCTGCAGCATATCAATCGGTATGTTGGCAATGGCGTCGCGAATGTTGTTCGTGAGGTGTGCTATGGTCCGTGGTCGATCGGCATAAACCAGAGATTTCAAATAACCCCATAAAAAGAAATCGCATGGAGTCAATTTGTTGGTGGGTCTTCGTCAATTTGTTGCGACAACATTTCCCCGACCGCCTCATCTCTCTCAGAGGCGATCTCCAATGGCCGGCACGCTCTCCAGATTTGACTCCATGCGATTTCTTTTTATGGGGTTATTTGAAATCTCTGGTTTATGTCGATCGACCACGGACCATAGCACACCTCAAGAAGAACATTCGCGACGCCATTGCCAACATACCGATTGATATACTGCAAAGAGTGGATACGAATTTC
Source organism: Ophion costatus (assembly GCA_951751655.1). NCBI lineage: Eukaryota > Metazoa > Arthropoda > Insecta > Hymenoptera > Ichneumonidae > Ophion > Ophion costatus. The sequence goes on along the minus strand of OX632358.1, from coordinate 16,666,912 downwards.
AAAAATCGACTTCATCAGTGTATGCGCAATGGGGGTCGCCATTTATCCGATGTCATTTTCAAGACTACATGAAAAAAAAATTGGGATATTGTATTCTCAAATAAAAAAAAATGTAAAACAATAATTGAAGTACTTTTGTTTTTATTGACCTTTCAAATAAGTAAGTTTCTCTGGCGCACCTTGTACAATGATCGATGGTTTTCTCTTAGGGGCGTTCACTGCCGTGAGGCTCATGCCGCTAAGGTTAGCACTTGTGATTAGCTTGGCGTCCCTTTCGAGGCGACGTTGATCACTACGCCCTTCTTGCGCCTCTGCCTAACAGACTCTACTTTCAGGGCGCCGCGGTGCGCTTTGAGACCGCGGAGTAAATCCTTACGGATCCCTCCACGGCTCTGGGGCCCTCGTCGGTGGTAGGCCGTACCACTTTGGCAGCCATCCTTGGTTGGGGAGTTTTTCGCCCCAACGTGACTGGCCCGACAGGCGGTGCCTGCGCACCACCCGTCGGGCCATCATGGCTTCTTTTCCCGACGGCAGACGCGTACGTCTGCCGGGGGCCTTCCTCCGCCTTCTCGGCCTGCTTCCGCATCTCCTCCACTCTCTTCAGCGCGGCGTCTCTCTCGTGGTCAAGACTCGGCGGCGCGTTGCACAGCTCCAGAATAAGATCCCGGAAGCGTGGAGGCAGGCATCCCGTGTTCATCCCGTTCGTGTTAGACTTCATTACGGTGGAGAGGGCGTTCACCCCGAAAATCCGAAAAATCAGCTCGGAACTGAAATGCCTTCTTATAGTGAAGGAGCGCTTCGTGGAAAAGGTACGGATCCTGGGGGTTGTGAAGCAATCCCTAGAGAGGCGGCTGGGTCGGGCGTTAGACAACGCCCTCTTCCGCTTTGACCCAGGTCGCTGGTTCCAGCCACCTACGCCTGCCCCCGACAAAACGCCAACAGCTGTTCAGGTGGAGCGGTTTTGGGGAGAACTGTATAGCGAGGAGGGTCATTTTCATGAAAGCACTCCAGCTCTGGGGCGGTTCGGCGTGTTTTGCCGGCAATAGCCGAGTCAGCGTAGCGAGCGTCTTCCAGTCACGCGGGGTGAGGTGGAGAAGGCGGTGAGTAGCATGAGAAACCACGCCGCGCCCGGGCCGGATGGGATTAACATCTTCTAGTGGAAGAAATTCACGTGTACCGATACCCATCTGGCCCGCATCTTCTCGTCGTTCATCGATGGGACGGTGCCAATCCCCGCGTGGCTGACAAAAGGAAGGACGGTGTAACTCCCCAAAAAAGGGGATCTGTCTCGTCCGGAGAACTACCGCCCGATAACGTGTCTGAATGCGCTCAGTAAGATCTTCACAAAGATACTTTATGAGCGTGTTCTGCACGAGATCGAGCCTGCATGGCGGGAGATAGACGAACAGAGGGGATCCAAGAGGGGGCTGGGAGATTGTAAGGAGAACCTGCTGGTGGGCTGCTGCATCACGCAGGACGCGGTCCAGCATAAGCGTAACTTCTCAGTCGCTTGGATAGACTACCGTAAGGGGTTCGACACTGTCAGTCACAAACTGATTATACACCTACTCGAACGTTTTTCGGTAAGTCCTTATATAGTGGGATGCATCAAGCAGCTCATGCCGCTCTGGAAGACACGCTTGACAGTTAGAACTAGTGAAGGCAACGTGTCGACTGGAGCGGGGTTTATAGAAGGGGGATTATCCAGGGAGATTCTCTCATCCCACTCCTGTTTTGCGTCTCACTATTACTCCTATCAATCGTCTTACGGGCTGCAGGCGAGTAGGAAGCGGGGGGCCCCGGGGAGCGTGGGCGAGTGATCACTCATTTATTGTATATGGATGATCTCAAGCTATACGCTCCCGGGGAAGGGGAGCTTAAGCTGCTCTTAAACATCGTAGCGACGTACACGCGGGTGGCTGGAATAGACTTCGGGTTGGACAAGTGCGCTGTTCTTCATCTCAGGAGAGGGAGAGCAGAGGGTGTCGCGGCCGATGTGCGGCTGGTGGACGGGAGCGTCTTCAAACACCTGGACGCCGGAGGGTCTTACCGGTATCTTGGCATCGATCAGCGCTCGGTACAAGACGCTGACGGTGTCAAAGGGGCCCTCCGTAGCGAGTATAGGCGGCGTCTCAGGCGGATCTGGAAATCAAATCTCTCTGGGAAAAATAAAATCACTGCCACCAATATGCTCGCTGTCCCGATTCTGCTCTACTCATTTGGCGTCGTCAAATGGCGTAGAGACGAGCTCAGACAGCTGGACATCGGCACACGCAAGATAATGAACATCCAGCGAAGTCTGCACCCTCGATCTTCCAACCCGCGCCTTTATATGCTGCGTCAGAGCGGCGGGCCCGGCCTCTTGGGATTGGAGTGTCTTCATGATCGCATAGTCCTCGGAATAGCAAGTGATGTAATACCGAGCTCGGTCCCGCTCCTGGAGATTGTGCACCAGGGGTGCATGAGATTTATGGAGCGGAGGCCTTCCTTTACGAGGCGCCAGATAATGCGGCAGAGACCCTCGGCTTGGAGTTCCGTCGGCGCCGGCATGGCGGCTTGCCAACAGACTCCGTCTCTCGGTTGCGCAAGTTCCGACGTCGGCGAGCAATCAGGGCTGCCGAGTAGACTGTCCTCACTCGGCAGCACGTGGGCAGACCTATGCATGGTGTGTTTTTCCACCATATCGAGGAGCAAGGGCTGTCCACCCAGCTGACCTTTTCCTTCTTGCGGTCAGCTGGACTGATGTCCGAGACCGAAGGGTTTATCTGCGCCTGCCAAGACGGAGTCATCAACACCCTGGTCTATCGCAGTCGCGTTATGGGTCAGCCTCTGCCGACCATGCAAACAATCGCCAGAGACACTAATGCATCTACTATCGGCCTGCCCGATATACGCAGGCTCCGGCTATATCCATCGCCATAACGCGGCCCTAAGGGTGTTATACTACCATCTACGGCACTCTTATGGGATAGACTGGGAGCCCATGCCGCTTTATTTATCAGGAGATATTGAGTCCGTTGTCGTAGGCAAGAGGTGCAAGATTTATTGGAACTTCTCGTTCGCGACCATCGAGCCGCTTCAAGCGATTAAGCCTGATGTTGTCCTCTTCGATTTCGACAAGGCGATATACGTCATTGAATTTTCGGCTCCGGCCGAAGTGAACGTGTCGCGAAAGGAAGAGGAGAAATGGCTCAAGTATCAGTCTCTCCTAGCCGAGCTGCGTCGTTTACACCGGGGATTCAGGGTGACTCTCGTTGTCCTCATCATCTGAGGGCTTGGAAGGATGAAAGAATCTTTTGTATCGGGCCTCGCCGGCATACTGGTTTACAAACCCAGTGCCCGGTTGCTAGCGGGTCAGATACAAAAGGCGGTCATACTTGGATCCCTCCGTTTACTCAGGCAACACGATTGTGGACTGCGGTAGCCGCTCACCCTCTGGCTTGAGGGAGCGACAACCGCAGAGCGATTTTTGGATTTTTCACGTGTCTTTTTGACTGGGTGGCAGCCGAGGTAGTGTCGGAACGCTCGAGTGTCGCCCAGCGTTATTATTCCGGTCTAGGTTAAGACCGAGCCTAATTCCCGAGGGTAGGTGAATGTTTCCCAGCGCAAGCTGAGAAAGTGTGTTACCCGGAGCAATAAAGTCTATCATTAAAATAATAATAATAATAATAATAATAATAATAATAATGAAGGATTGCTCGTCTCATGTTGTGGTGGGGGAGCAGCACTTGCCGTGATATAAATTGACTAGCAAACATGGGCGCGAAGTTTAATCAAGGGACTATTGTTTTCTAGCACCCTCCCACAATACAAGTAGGTTTTCGTTGGCTGCCGTTCCAATTGGATAATCCAATCTTACTCGTGAGTTGTGCAAGTTTTGCAGCAGGCAGAGGTTTAGTGAGGATATCCGCTAGCATGTCCTCAGTCGGAATGTGTATGACCTTGACCTTCCCCATTCGCACCGCATCGCGGATGAAGTGATGGCGGATGTCGATATGTTTATTTCGTGAATGAAATCGAGATTCATCGGAAAGTAGTTTGGCTACTCGATTGTCACAATATATCGTATCCTCGGTTAGTTTTTCCAATTTTTCCAATCCGTCATGAATTCCGGATGTACATTGATTCTTTCGATGTGTCAGCCAGTGCTATGTACTCGGCTTCTGTACTGGATGAGGCGACAGTGTTTTGTTTTTGTGCTCTCCAGCTTATAGCACTTCCTACTACCATGAAGACGTAGTCCGTATATGACTTGCGTTGTTTGTATCGTTCCCCTAATCGGCGTCGAGGTACCCTTTCATTTTCTGTGCGGGTTTGCCGCACGCTACCCGAGTCAAAAATTTTAGCCTCCTCCGAACCCTTGCAGGACCCATTTCTTTTCTAATGCACAAGCCGCCAGCCTTCGTTGAACCTACCAAACCCCATCTGTCGAGTTCAGTGCCATGAAGCGACCTCCTCTTGGTCCAGTGTAGCCTCTATTAGACCTCCTAAACCTTCTTTGGACTTCCAATTTCAGTAACAAGTGCAGAGCACCAGCCTCCTTAACCTGCTTTTGATCTCAAATTCGTTGCCTCGACCCAACCTAACCTGCGCTCGGCACAAGTTCGATATCTCTTCCATCATCACTCCATTGTGGCCTGTTCGGTAGCCCGTTTGATGACAAAAAAAATATGTTTTCCCTGATTATCGCCCAAAGAATGGTACAGGTAAATATGCATTATCAGATGATGAATAAATACTGCACAATTAATAAAAATACATCGTCATCTTATCAAATTATTACTGCAATATTAATATGCGAAAACAATCAAATTTTCGCAATATCGGTTTATTATTATTTTATAGGCGATTCATAGAAGAATGCTCGTAGATAGAGTCCTGCTCCAATTCCATCGAATTTATGAGAAAAAATCTCACAGGAAAATTTTTCAAAAATTCCAGGCTATCCAGTGATAAATTTACGCTACTTTTTACATCTTTGACATTTCCTCTTAAACCCCATAGTTCTTGAGTTACATTGAGCTTTCCAGAATTAGTCTTTTTTTTAGCCAAAAATGACATAACTGCAAAAAAATTCGTAAGAACCTTAAAAAAACGAAAATGGAACTGCTGCTACTGCGTTCAAGCTTATCGTGGATATACATGACAAAAAGATTTTCCATAGGTCATGCGCCCAATTCTCGATCATCGAAAAAAAACCGAAAAACAGTCACGTACAAAAATGCATACCGGATCGAAAAAAAAAATAAAGACATATTTCAAGATAGCTAAATAAAGGTGAATTTGTTCCCTTCAAAACGCCGTTCGGTAAATTTGGTTATCTTTTTTTTTGACCAAGCTATGTAACTTTTAGTGCGGCAAGAAATATCGACTGGTGTATCCAAAGTTTTGAGCGGCAGTGTATATTATATAATACTTTATATATTATACTTGAAATATGTAGTTGCTTTAATATATTCGAATATACACTACCGGTCAAAAGTTTTCGGACACTTCAGATACTTGAAAAACTTTCAATCACTTTGGACAATGTCAAACTATATTAGAATAATTAATTATATAGAACTTTATACTATCTTCGTAAAATAATAAATGAAATCAATTATATTACTCTAACATTATTTGGCAATTATCCAGCGCTCGCAAGTTTTGCAATTATGTGGTGTCGGGAAACGTTTGGCTGGCAGTGTATATCTAAATAACATATAATGCTGATATCTCTATAAAACGTATATAATAATAACACCCTAATGTTTATTAACGATATAGATAAACCCTCTAGATCCTCAATCCATAGATGGAGGGTCCAGAGCGTTTACAGTGCGCCTGTATTGACAGAAAAACTCTATTGATATTAACTAACCGCGTCTATTTGATTCTTTTTTATTCAACTAGATGTTTTGTAGAACTAAATGTTTCCTAATGTATTATATTATTATAATTATTTATTTCAAATATATTCAAATATTTGATTCATTCAAATCAAAATTTAATATTGTCCTATAACTAAATATTTTATTCAATCCCAATACATTTGTGACTCCGTTTCATCTGTTCAAAAAACGGTTTAGTTGAATTCACCAAATGGATCTAGTTAATTTTTTTCATTTAAATTAAATAGAATTTTCGTAGAGTCAACCATATTTCTATTTGATTGAAGTAATGGTCTGCCTTTGTTGCAACACTCATGTCAAAGGGGCATGGTGGTAGAGATGGTGCGGAGAGAGGAATTATATAAATATTTATATAGGTTATGTTTTTGAAAAATCTATAGCATGTTATTCGATAAAACTCTCCAATTATCACAATGATATTAACCAATTGATATAGTTCATGTGATACAACAAACATATAATAATAGGTGTCTATTTGGTCTTTTATGCCATATCTGGGACTAAAATGTTAGAAGCACTCGGTAGCATAGGGGCAGCGTGCGTCGCTATGAATAGGATGGTACTAGGTTCGGTTCTCATTAGGTGAACTATTTCGTTTGAAAAAAATTATCTCAATAAGGTAGGGAATGACGAGTTACGATGAAAAATCGTTATAAAAAAACTCTCAATTGAGGGATTTATTTTATTTTGGATTTATTAAATATTTTATGCATATAATACACTTAGATGTACAGTGTACATTGTAAGAAAATAACATTTATTTTGGCAGTGTACAGCATGCCGAAAGGGGGGCCAGTAGGTTCTGCGGGAGCGCTCGAAGTACGTCCACCTGAAGTTCCGTAGATTGAGTTGTGAACCTCATTGGCCTCCTTTTAGTCAAAAAGTCCAGTTTCTGCCATGCCGGAGGTTCAACGGAAGCCCTAACGCATGGTGTTTTCACACACTGTACCCTCCTTTAGATGCCCGATAATCCGCTATCGCTGATTTCTGCTCGGGAAAGGAAGCCTTCATTTTGCGGGTTGCAAGCGGGTCGAAAATTTTGACTCAGGTAGTGCGTAATTCGCGGTACCCTTTAGATACTTTACCACTCTTTTTGCTGCCCCCCCCTCCCGGTGTTCTACGCTAGGGTTTTTGTTGAATTGCGCTACCGTGTTGACGGTGTATGCGATGTCAGACCGGGTTGCTCCCGCGAGGTATATGAGAGATCCTATGAGCTCACGGTAAGGTCGATCTTTCATCTCGTCGCAGTAGTTGTGGTTTTTCATGTATTTGGTGTTTGGGCTGGCTGGTGTACGGTACGGATTGCTGTTGATCATCCCGAATTTTTCGAGTATTTCTTCGATGTATTTCTGCTGCCCGACTTTTATTTCGTCGCTTTGGTCTATTTGTATTCCTAGACAAAATTTAACCACGCCCAAGTCCTTGATTTTCAGATAATTCATTGGTCCTTTCTTAATTTGCTCTGTCCGGGCATTTTCAGTCGACGTTACTAGCATGTCGTCCACATATATGGAGACCATGATAATTTTGTCTCCCTCCTAGAATAGAAATACACATGGGTCCGAAACTTGGATTCCTCCTAGAATATAAATACACATGGGTCCGAAATTTGGATTCCCATTCTTGTTGGCTAGGTGATGATATTTGCCCTTTTTCACACGTCCGAGTCTCTTCTTTCTGTTTTCATGATTTCTACGACGGCCTCTTCCAACATTTCTGAAGGTTCCATGTACAGTTCTTCGAGAATTTCACTATACAAATATACTGTCGTGACGTCTAGTTGACGGATTTTTATCCCAAGTCCGGCTGCAATTTCTACCATCAGTCGTACTGACTCTAATCACGCCACGGGGGCGTATGTTTCAAGTTGAGCCGAGGTCGTTGTGAGTACCCGCGTGCGACTATGCGAGCTTTTCTTCGCTCTACTGAGCTGTCGGCTTTTAGCTTATTCTTCAATATTGTTCTGAAGTCAACGATGCTTTGTCCTCGTCAACGGGGTACCATTTCCCCAGTTCCATGCTCGAAATGGGACTTGACTTCTTCGATTATTACACTATTCCACGCGTGCCCATTCGGTCCGGTTAGTGCTTCTCTTTATTTAGTGTCCGTGGCGAGAGCGTAATTTTCGACGACATTCATAATCATTTCGGTTTCAGAGTCTTGATTTTGGTCTCTTGCGGTGTTTTTCCGTTCTGTGCTTTCTTCAGACGCATCTCGAGTTTGTTTTTCACTTTGAATGACCGACGTGTCAAGAGGTCGTTTCTCGCCTCGGTTTTCTCTTCCGCATCGCTTTCAAATACGTCATCATCGCAATCTTGTCCAACGTCGACGGCCGAACCTCGACTCGACAGACTTATCATTCGGTATTCTTTTCTTGGGCGTCCGCGGCTTCCATCTAATTAATCTCGGTCGTTCTCGCCCGCTTCTGAGTACTCGTTCTACAGTCAGGGTCGAGTTAATCTCCATTTCCATTCATCCGGGTTGACAGGCTGTCTTTTGACTCGACGTTATGTGGTTTTTTTTACATCGTGCTCGTTTTGGCTGTTTTGTGTAACTTCTTTGTTTTTTCGTCATATCGCCGATCTCAATTTTCATGTTAGCTAGTTTCCGTTCCTTAAAAACATATTTTTCGTCGAACGTTACATCCCTTGAGACCACTGTTTTTCTCGAAACGTTTATGCGGATTCGGTGTGCCTTGGCCCGTTCTTAGTATCCTACCTTACGTTCTTCCAGTGATCTGTCTTCGAATTTTCCTTTTGACGAAGCTTTGTTCACGACCGATGCTTTCGCTCCGACCATTTTCAGGTGGCAGAGGTGAGGAATATTTCCGTACCAAAGCTCAAATGGCGTTTTATCCTTGATACTACTGGATGGACTCCGATTTCGTAGGTAGTTTGCAGTAGCCATGGCTTCTGCTCGGGGGGGTGGGGGGGCAGGCAGGTTCGACTGCGTCATCAGGCACCTCGATATGTCGACCAGGGTGCGGTTCTTACATTCTGCGACGCCGTTTTGTTGCGGCGTATATAGTGCAGTGAGTCTTCGTCGGATTCCTTCTCCCTTCAGGAATTCATCGAATTGGTTGTTGCAATATTCTCTGCCGTTATCAGACTGAAAATGCTTTATTTTGAATCCCGTTTGTTTTTCCACCTCGTTTTTGCCCTCCTTGAACGCTTTTAGTGCCTTATTTTTGGTTTTGAAGCAACGTACTTAACACCATCTACTCTTGTCGATGAAAGTTTTGAAACATCTTGATTCACCGTCAGACTTGGTCGCATTGGTCCACAGACGCTAGGTGAATCACTTGCAGTGGCACTTCACATCTCTTTTCACGATTCTCGAAGGCCTTGACTGTTTGCTTAGCATGACAACAAATGTCGCAGGGGGACATTTCTTCATTAGGCTGATTCCTGTGGGCAGTCTTTTGGTACTTAATTCCCTCACGGCGTTCAAGTGCAAGTGACCGAGACGATTGTGCCACGTGTCGGCGTTGTCGCTTTTCCTGTCTGCTGACATCTTTTTCGCGTGCACTCGTTTCCCGGACAAAGTACAGATCGCCAGAACCCGAACCAACTCGGTAAGAATCATTTCCTGCGTCCTGTCGTCGCGTCCTGTCGATTTTAGATACGGACATTAGATTTGTCCTCAAATCGGTATCGTGCGATGTATTGTATAAGTTTACCGACCTTTTTCTCAAATTCCGTCACTGTGTGAATGCATACCTTTCCTTTAACGGATGACTTGGTTGTCGCTGCGTTTGCGAGATTTATTGTGGACTCACACTCTCTAGGCTCGCTCAATAACGTTTTGTCCTGGCATATGTGCGACGTGCACCCGCTATCAAGGCACCATTTTGTTTTTGTGGTTTCGTAATGGGCTTGATTCCCCTGTTCTTTTTGTTTGGGGAAGTAATCATTTTCTTCGATTGGTCCGGCCTTACTGCTTCCGTGCGTTTTGTGGCCAAATCGATGGCACTTATTGCTTTTTAATTTGTGTCTGGCTTGGCAGTTACTATTCTCACCTGCGCTTGGGCGCTCTTTGTCTGCGTACCATTTTCGAGCGTTGTATCGCCTTGCTCAGTACGCTTCTTCTCTGCTCGTGACTTTTCATGCGTTGCTTTCGTGCGTCCGCTTTGACGATTTTTATTTGTTCAGCGTCGGGTAGGTCATCTCTGGACTCTCTGGCGCATCTGGAGTTGTTATATTCCGTAGGTAAGCTCCGTTAAATCAGTATACTTAACAGGTCCTTGTTTATTTCTACTTCTTCATTGCCGCTAATTTGTCTACGGAGTCGAAGAATTTATCCAAGTATTCACGGACGTGTGCTCCTTCCTCCAATTTGTTCTGGGTTAGCCGTTTCAATAACGTATATATAGATAATAATAATAATGAAGGAGTGCTCGTCTCACGTTGTCGTGGGGGCGCACTTGTGACGTAAATTGAGTAGCAAAAATATAGGCACGAAGTTTAATTAAGGGAGTATTGTTTTCTAACAACTGCAATATTCAGTTTTCAGTTTTCGGATGAACTTGAATAAACGCCACAACCACCATTTATATGCTCTTTCATTGCTAATACCATTAAGGGGGGATTTTCTTTTTTTTTCGACAAAAAAATCGATTTTTCGCTGACCGCTGTTTCATATTCTTCAAAGTGTTGAGAATATGTGTGCAAAATTTCAAATTAAAATTGTCAAAAATGGCAAAGTTATAAGCGATTTTATACCTGCGTGTCGACTCGCGGTGGCTGCGCGCTCGTTGTCACACGGCAGGGGTCGGCGCGCCCGGCAGCTGCCCGAATCTGTTGCTCGGCGGACCATAAAAATAACGGGACAGCATACAATAGGCATTTAATTCAATGAAGGACGAGTCCTAACGATCGTGCGAGATCGAAATATTCGGTGGAGAGTCGCTCAGTCTCGAACGAGAGTTTACTGGTAACAGACGTATATTTCATGGATCGAAAACAGGGAAGTGATACTCATAGCCGTGCTGCTAGACCGAAAAAAAGGAAATTTGTTCGGAATATTCACACCCGAGAAACGGAAACGACGTTTGCAAGTACGTCGGCCCAGAAACTGTCGACAGCGGAAGACAAAGAAATAATTACGGACCCGGGTCATGGATATCGCATTATCGCGTTTCTATCGGTTTTCTTTGCAATCTCGCAACTCGTAATATGTCAGGAATGCAAAGGACCGATCAAATTTGGCGAATCCAGTTCTCGCGGCTTGGGTTTTTAAATAGTTGTGCAGTGCAAGTGTCGTATGCAATATATTAATTCCTGTCCTCTCGTCGATGACAAATCGTGTGAGATAAACCGGAGATTGGTTTTTGTGATGAGACTATTGGGGGTAGGCAGAGAGGGTATAAATTTATTTTGTGGCTTGATGGATATATCCCAAGGTTTCAGCACAACCTTGTACTATGCCTCCTTGGAGAACATTTACAGTGGAGCCAAAGCTGTATGGGAGCTGTGTGTGAAAAAGGCAGTGAAAGAAGAGAAAACGACGAATGCTGAGCACGGAAATCCAGAGACATATTTCTGTGTCGGGAGACGGAACATGGAAAAAGCGAGGATATAGTTCCTTGTTTGGAATCACGACACTCATCGGCAAATATTCAAGCAAAGTGGTCGACCTTGTCGTGAAATCGTCTTACTGTCACGCTTGTAAATGGTAGCAATCAAAATCCGGTACCGAAGAATACGACGATTGGTTCGAAGAACACAGCAGTGAATGTACGGCAAATCACGATGGGTCAGCTGGAAAGATGGAAGTTGACGCGATCAAAGACATGTTCCGACGATCTTGGGAAATGCATGAAGTACGGTACGTGAAATACATCGGCGATGGCGACACGAAAACATTCAAAGCCTTGTTGGAAGACAAACCTTACGGCGATGATTTGATCGTGAAGAAAAAGGAATGCGTCGGGCACGTTGGGAAGCGTATGGGCTCGCGACTGAGAAATGTGAAAAAAACGAAAAAACTTGGAGAAAAAGGAAAATTAACCGATAAATTGATAAAAGAATTAACAATTTTCTACGGTTTGGCTATCAGAAGACATCCAGACTCTGTTGATGAGATGTACAATGCTGTGTGGGCAACGTTCTACCACAAGATCTCGAAGAATGAAAATCCTCAGCATATGTACTGTCCCGCGGGCTCACAAAGCTGGTGCAAATGGCGCATTGCCGAAGCCGAAAAAACTCTGGACGAATTTGATCACGAAGGTCCACTGCATGAAGACGTCGCGAATGCTATTAAGCCGATTTACATTGATTTGTCATCGAGAGACTTTCTGGAAAGGTGTTTAGGTGGCGATACTCAAAACAACAACGAAAGCTTCAACGCAACCGTTTGGCGATTCGCACCGAAACACCTTCACCGTGGCGCGAAAACGATCGACATCGCGGCTTATTTGGCCGCAGGGATTTTTAACGAAGACTTTACAGCAGTCCTTAAAACAATGACGACGATTGGAATCGTCGTTGGCCAGCAAGCATCAATATTCGTCGGTGCGCGAGATAAGCAGCGGATAGAGAGGTCAACGAGACGCAGCCTCGAAGCAACGAAAGAGGCTCGAACAAGACGCAGAAGCGAAACTGCTTCACTGAATGAGTTGTTCGAAGCCGAGGAAGGCATCCTGTATGGCCCTGGCATAGCAGATTAGATTAAAAATACTGTAAGTACTCGATATGTCCCATAAACTGTACTCACAACTTTAAACGCGTTTTTCTCGAAACAGCTTTTTCACAACTGGTGTGCACGATTTCTCAAAAACTATTCAACCGATTGCCTTCAAATTTGGACAGAATGCTCAGCTGACATCCTTTTATCGTTTGATGAAGCAAAAAGGCAATACGTTTAATAGTTTTTTATTTATAACAAAAAATCGATCAATTTTTTTCGAAAAATCGATACTTCAAGTTCAAAACGTCACCAAATCGTCAATTTTTTTTTCCCCCTTCATCGAACGATAGCTATATGTGTCTAAAGTAAAATGCTTTTTGGGTTTTTGTTGCAGGATGAACGTGAAGGCTGTAATCGTGCACACCATTAAAAAAGGACCATCGCGCGTCGAGGGGGGTGGGAGGCGGATTTTTTGATAAAATTGTTTAAAATTTTTTTTGTATATAGTAAACAGATCAATAAAACTATATGCCAAGTTTCACGAGTTTTCCGTTGTATACTTTCTTCACAAAAAAATTCCCAAAAAGCGGTAAATTTTGCAAAAAAAAAAGACAATCCCCCCTTAATCATTTATCAAATTGAAACGCAGCCATTAGATAAGAGTTTTCAAACGTCTCTTTATTCATGTGTATCAGCGTGGTACCGCAGAAATATAGTTTGATTAAACGGAAAAATGAATGTGGAGAGCCTTTTTAAATACCGTCTAATCCGAAATATTCCCGACTGATCGGATGAATATATTCGTGAAAAAAGAAGGGAGAAGCGGTGACAAGACCCAAGGGACGATACAGACGATGTATACTCGTCCATCTATAGGGCGTATTAAGTGTGCCTTCGTTGGTTGAGGAGAATTATCCACAAGAACGAGGGCACAGACGACATTGAAGACAAAGTTTTAATGTTTTTCACCGTCTTGCTCTCTTGTACTCTGCTTTTAAATTTCGGTCTCTGAGCCTTGCAGAAGTTCTACTTACTCTCAGGAATCCGCCTGATTTTTCCTCGCTTCTGCTATCTTGTACTTTCACAACGGTACGCAAGTTCGTTTTAGCAACGCATGCATCTTCGTGTCTACGAATAAAATCCGTATACGCTTTCTCCTTTTTTGCTTATTTTCCTTCCCACATTGGGACAAAACCTTCGATTCCCTATACACGTATATATGAGCTCCGTAGTCCTCTGCGAACTCGCGACAGAGCACACTTGACTTACATAGCCTTTTCGCGATATTTTGGCTTTCATAAATGGTAGGTGAGTGCTGGATATAGAGCCAAGAGTGTAAAAGGTTTTTAAGTACACAGACGTTGTTCGTTTGCTGAAAACTCCTCGGGTTTTTAAAGGGATTTCGTAACCATTCACCCGAATATCAGGTACCAAAAAAGATAGACACTGGAAAATATGGGTTTTGTATGATCTGAAGATCTTGTATTCTTATGATGAAGTATATGAACGAATTTTTCGTTCATGTTTAGATTTATAGCTATGGAGCCGCGATGGTACGCATTCGAGTTGTTCCGTGCAGAGTGGTATACTAATCTAGGAAAAAATACCGAATTACTGATATGGATACATAAGCAGCGAATGGAATCTCTATGGCAAATTGTCATCGCAATCGTCGACTAATTTTATTGGTCATTGGTATTATCAAAGTTAACTTCCACTACTTAAGTATAGGTTTCCAAAACCATTTTAGGAAACTCTGAAGACCAGCAGAGGTATTTAGCGGACGAAGAGTTATAGAATAAATATTTAGCATCACAGATAAACGGTCGAAACCAGCAAAAATGCTGGACCTTATTAACTTGTAAGTTTTACTTTAAACGTAACTTTACATTGCGTCTGTAAAGTTGGAAGGGGGACCTGGAAAAGTTGAAATTTCCCCCAAACTAGCACGCAATTAATATATTTACCCACTCCAGATTACAGGTATATCCGTAAGGGCTTTTTGTAGCCTACAGCAGAACGACCGAAAAATGGTGCTTCGATGAAAGCATAGTTGAAGTTCATTTAGCAACTATAGGGAAAAGTCACCTCATAGTTTTGTTCCCAAAATACTTCTTGTATAGTAAGTACTAATTGTACAGTAAGAATAATCATATAACCAGTTTTCGAATTTCGATTTAACAGCTGTAGCTGTGCTAAAATTGTGCAATCAGTTGTACATCTTCTGCATAATTTAATATGTAATTGCTAATATGTCTAATTTATATGACTGTTAACTCAACTTAAGACCATTATGAAAAGTTCGAAAAAACACTCATTATTGTACTCAAAGCCAAATTAAAATACAGATTCGAACAGATCCATCTCAATCTAGAGCATTTGTCCCAATAGGGATCTATCATTTTCCAGAAAGTGATCTACATTGCAGGTGATTGGATAGCACCATCGGGACTATTATTAAGCAGAGGATCTATCATATGACCTAAGGCGCTTGCATGTTCTGTAACACCGGACCCTAAAGGGTCAACAGTCAAGGATCAAGATATTCGAAACCTCGTGCGTTGAACGTAGATAGCATGATAAGCACTATCAGAATATCATGTTTATGCCACGCCTGTAATTTGCATTGAAGATATTACGATCATATAAAATATGGTTATTTCGCATTTGTTATGGTCGATAACCATCGCCACTGATGGTTGCTGACAGTTTCAACAGTAAATACTCGCGACACCCCTCTTTCGGGTGGTTTTGCGCAGCCTTTGTTCTTCATAGAGAAATTACCACTTAGGGAGCGGCAAAACCGCTTTTTGCACTTTTGCACGTTATCTACTTGCAATAAACTGATACTCATTTTAGTCCGTCCATCTGAATTAACTGAATATCATTAGAGTCCCAATTAGTCTCGCTGATATTTTATCTTGTTCTTTTCGATATTCCTAAATTATCAGTAAAAAAATGAAGGCATAGGCATAGACAGGCAAAATAAAGCAGCACCGTCAAACATAAGACCTTTGATTGTCGAATAATAGCTCTCACATTTGTCATAGAACAAATATGGATTCGTGGGAACGTTTTATACGAGAGAATATTATGTGGAAGCAAGACGCTTTCTATAGATGATGACAAGTTGTACCGACGAGGAATGTCAATTCGGGATATCAATATTGGGTGGAGAAAGGGATGTAAGTCGACCGAATAGCCAACGGATATCCACGGATAATAATACGCTTCGTTAATTTATCTAATACGACATATCGGATTTATCTGTATGCACACTCGAGAATAATGAAAGGTCCGGTGCATATTGATGAAGAATCGTAACAGACGCAGAGAGAGAGAGAGAGAGAGAGAGAGAGAGAGAGAGAGAGAGAGAGAGCGTGAGTGTGAGCGTGAGCGTGAGCGTGAGCGTTAACGTGAGCGTGAGCGTGAGCGTGAGCGTGAGTGAGCGTGAGCGTGAGCGTGTGCGTGAGCGTGAGCGTGAGCGTGAGTGAGAGCGAGAGCGAGAGCGTGAGCGTGAGCGTGAGCGTGAGCGTGAGCGAGAGCGAGAGAGAGAGAGAGAGAGAGAGAGAGAGAGAGAGAGAGAGAGGGAGAAAGAGAGAGAGAGAGAGAGAGAGAGAGAAAGAGAGGCAGTCAGGTATACTACACGACAACTGGGCAAAAGCACTCATTTCAGAGGATATGGCTCAGGGTATATGGTTGAATTCCGCAAGTATGAGGCAGCTTAAAGCCCCACTCTTATGTATATGTATACCAATGATATGTGGTTACCACTGTAAATGACCAGAAACTTAATTGCTGCGAGCAGGTATAGATTAATTTAGTACTCTCAACTGTGGTAACGATCTCGCTCCCACCACCAATATTGCTTTCTCATATTGCTACGAACGTACGAACATCTACACGAGAGAAATTGTGAGATCACTATGAATCAAAATGTCCGAAATGATAAATGTGTCGATATGACGGTGCTGAAACGAAATCCGATAGCGGGGTCCCTATTGGAATATTTACTAATAGCTATTATACAAACCCACCACATTTGCCAGTTTTCAGAAGCTGCAACACGTCCACGGCTCCAACAAATTCATCCATTCCTTTTTCAAAAGAATGGGTGGATTTGTTGTGCACCACCAATAGTATAATATTTGCTGATAGCACGATCGATTGAGTTTCACCACTGTGACCACATTAAATCGATAAGTTCGTTGTATCACCCATCGCTTGCGAATGTCTAGACGAAAGATCAGAAAATGCATTGTATCGTATGCAACTTATGATATTGGAGTAGCTCGGCCATAGTATCATGTGCATATAGGGGTCGGCAAGCATCTCTCTAACTGTTTGTATCCATCAATCAGTTAGGATCTGAGAAGTACATACAACACTGAGTTAAGCAATGGCAATTCTGTGAATCTTATTTTTGGAATACAACATAGTTTGCCTCGTGTGCTTCATTAAAGTTTGCCATCAAAATTTTCCCATTTTCCCCTGTTCAAGTGTTATGCTGGCGGGTGCATTTTCGAAAAATGCAACCTTCTGAATGAGCTGAATCCTTGTTCAAACGTTTTTCTGAATTCGAAAATAAAAAACCTCGGAAGATTTTCTGCACTCAGGCCCCAGGATGCCTGGAAGGTAAAACTGTTTTTCGTCACGTCTTCGACAATATTTATTTTAGACGAAAATGTTTTATATATGAAGTGACGCCCTTGCAACGTCGTACACAAAAAGTTATATGCTTTTGTAATGAAATCCCAAAACTTTGGCTGTTCAATTGAAAAGTCTTCAGTATTGTACCTACAATTAGAAGTAAATTTCTATTAGTTCTCATATCCGGAAGGGACGTGTGCATAATATTTTTGTTTTTCCTGTTTGTTGCCTTCGCCTAGCGCAATAGGACGGAATGAGGGTTAAAAGGGGTAGTGCGTGGGAAAAGATAAAATCAAGGAATTGACGCGATGTTTTGGTGTTATGGAATAACTTGACACTTGTGTAACGTTGACTCTTGGTTTATTACAAATTAGGGGCCAGGCTAAAGTAATTAACTGGCAAGACAGAAACAATACGGGTGATACAAGGATAGTAAAGAATTATACAGTTCGCTTACATTCGTTGATCGTGTGTGCACTCGCTCGTAAAAATATCAGTTTACGCTCGTATCGCGAAGGGCCCTCGCTGGTACCCTGATGCGCTCGCTGGTGAAATGGATGGTAACACTTGCACGAGGTTTTCGGTCGGCGCGGAGATATACCAGGCGTAGAAGTATGAAACCGGATTTTTTTTGTAAAAATTACACGTCTGTATTGGAAAATGATAAAGACGAATGGAGACGGCTTTCTGCGTCACATTCAATTGATCCGCGAGTTCTTGTTGACTTTGAGTGTCATCTTCATCCAATAATGCTTGCAATTCGTTGTCTGCGAACTTTTTCGGTGGTTTTCCATGCTCTTCGTTGCTCCCGTCAATATCACCACTTTTAAATTTTTTGAACCACTCGAAACACTGTTTTACCAAGAGCATGGTCGCCGTAAGCTTCGGCAAGCGATTGATACGATTCTGCAGCGGTTTTCTTCAAATGATAACAGACAACCAATGCTGCCCACGAATCGTAGTTCGTAGGCACAAAACTCGACATGTCTAAGGTTATAGAAAAATATACCGAACTAGGGTATTTTTCTATAACCTATACCTATAGCTATAGTAGGTAACTTGGGTTGTTGTGTTTCGGAAATCTTCGTTAGCTGTTAGAGGGAGATGATGGCGCTACAGAAGCGGTCTTACGGTCCCTAAATTGATGACTAGCACCATCTATAGGGAAATTCCAGTTTCATACTCCTACACCTGGTATGTGGGTATATATGTACAGCAGGAGCTACTCGAGGCTCTATACAAATGTACGAAGTGAGACACGGATTTCTGCCCTTTCGAGCGAACTGAGGATCGAAGGTATATATATTTAAAGAACTCGAAAAAAAGACGTGCAATAAGTTTGCTAGTACGTAGATCGGAATTAAGACTCGATAGAAGAACTTGAATCGAAGTTGGTTGACGAACGACTGAGCTCTGAATTCGGTGAAGATTGTCCGGAGACTGAGTTTTGAACTTGATGAAGATTGCCGGAAGACTGGGTTCTGAACTTGACGAAAATTATAGGGAAACTGGGATTGCGACTCGATAGAAGAACTTAGGTTTGTTCGCGCTAGCTAAACTTTCTACACTTTGACCAGATACAGTAATAGAAAGTCCACTGGAGGTGTAAGAAATGTAGAAAAGTGTAGCTAAAACGAGCAGACCCCTTGAAGCGATTGTAGTTGACAGCATACTGACTTCAGGAAGGAAATCTTTCTTCATATGAAAATTAGGAGTTCACCGGTGTGAGAAGGAACCTTACGGAGAGTGTGGTTTTGGTCACCTAGGTCTTCAGGGATTCGTAAATTGGTCGTGAAGATATCGGTTGATTAGCGTGATTGGTGGCAGTATGGTGTGTGAATAGTTTACAGATTCGTTAGCCACGTGCGTGGCCTGATTCCAGGGCATCGGTTCAGACTATTCTGCGTATGAAAAGAAGCGAAGAAGGAGACCTTTGTCTCGTGTTTCGCCGAAAAAGCGCATGGGATATAGAGTTTGATATCTGAGATCTAAACATGCGCATGGTTTGTGTTATGTCAATTTATGGCTATGATGACTTCTAATATCAAAAAATTTATATCTCGGACTACGCTCCGAAAACGGAAGTTTTATTTTTTAGTCAGAGTTATAAATTCCTCGGAGCCGTCTAGTCTATGTTTCGTTTAAATAAACTAGGGTCGACGCTTCTTATGGTTTATTGTGGTAAGGCTCTGCGTATCTTGTTGAAAACAAGGTGATAGAGAAATTCGAGTTCATTAATAAAAAAACATGTCTTGGCGAATAAAAGGAACGAATAATATATGTTACGTTTTCCAATGCTCTCGTAAAAGGCCTCACGCGGATTTACAGTAGCTCCCACGGGTCCGCGGAAAGCTTTACACTTTACCATGAAAGAAGCGCATTTAAATAAACGAAACGGCAGCGTGATTCAAGGAAATGTTCGACGCCAATAGGAACGAGTTCGGTATATGGATGCTATCCATATACCGACTGGCATGGATTCGGAGGGAGACTTCGATGGTCTTCGTGCCGTAAAAACAGCGGCGAACAAAAAAGCCAAGGGCACTCGTAAAATTAGTGTATATCTCCTGACGCGCCGACCATTGCCGAACAGTGGAGTGTATGCTTATTTATACATCCTATACATACGCAAGCACACACATACACTGGAGTGTAATATAGGTGTGCATGTTGGTGTGTATACATATGTGTATATTTTCGCAGTTACCTCATGTTCCCTACCATCAGTGCACGGAAGCAATCGCTATTCCATGAATACCAAAATGTTCGTATCGACGTGTAGCTGCTGGCACGCTCGTCGCCTCTACCCCATGTTAAGATCTTGCGGAGCGTCATAGTGTGCGTTCCCATATACATAGAATTTCCGAATTTGCGAAATAAAGTAGGATTATTGTTTCCGATAATAGTGTTGTATCTTTGCAAGGTGACGTCTCATGTGCTCGGGTTCGAATTCGCGCACGATCCCTGCACGTTACGTCTGCTGGAGCAGTTTGTGATACAGTGAGACATTAAACACCTCATTCAAGTCGACTACATTACGCACCCCATCAAGATGCGCAATAGATAGCAGGTAGTTGTAGTTGTTTTTTATTATTAAAATTCTGACGGATCAAATTTGTCATATAAATGTGTGCATTCGAATTGAATTGAATTTAATTGAAACATGCATTGAATGAACATGCATCTTAGAGTAGGAATAGAGTGGAGTGATTTCCGTCGGCTTACACATGCCGGTTTTCATTTTTACACCTTGAAGAATACACCACTCATGTTTGCATATAAAAATAATGATATTGACAGAATAACAATACTCGAAATTAAACAGAAAGAGGACAAATTCAACCATGGATACACAAAAAAAGGATTATTTTTTCAATATTAATAATGCCATAAAGTGATAAACAACGTCAAATTAAGTCTTAAAACTAAAACGTCAAATTAATTGAATGAGTTCTTGATATGCACAAGATGGTTTTGAACTTGCTACACCTTAGAGATTCTCTTATGATGAGAAGTAATTAAAAAGCCGCCAATTTTCCTAGTTTTATAGTGATTTCAGTTTCCCATTGCAAATTTTCCTAGTTATTGAGACGACGATTTCATAAATGCAGCTGTGAAGAATTGATGAAAAATGAAGTTCCGAACAATGTATATATGTTTTAATTTATTAGAACCATATTAGTATGATTGAAATAATATTAGTGATTATTGAATTACCAAGAAGCTATTATCCTTTACAATATTCTCACGGTGAACTCTTACATGTTTTTATATGACAGTGAAATATTCGAATTTTTGTTGAATTGACGTTCCATGGCGGCATCATGTCTCCTTTTTCTGAAGAGAAATCCGTGCACGATAATGCTACAAGTACTCTCTCTTTGCCAAATGAGAAACGGCGTAATATTATAACCGGCAATTACTTCTTCGATACAGAACACCATGGTAGTCAGTATACTCAATAAATACATTTTTTATCTTAACCACCTTAGTTGTAAGCATGATACCAATATTATTTCCAGTCACGTTTTGTAATTGAAAAACGTAATTTATTTACGACCTTGGATTGTGGTATTCAAGCTTTTCTAGTTATTTAAAAAAAATGATACCAGTGATAGCTCAAAAGACGCAAATATTTCGCAAATCTAACTAGAAACTACCAATATTGACTGTCGTTTAGATGGCCTTCGACGCAAGCTATACTATGTTGCCCTACCTGCAACGCAGTAAGGTCGGTGCTAGTATGAATTCAAATCAGGGCCCGTATCGGATGGCCACTAATGATGTAATTCTCCTCTGAGGCCTGGCATTCGCACAGCGCTGTATTGCCGCATATCTACTAGAAATTATCGATAGTTATGTTCACAGTTATCAAAAGACAAAACTGTTGTTTTGGTTGATGCAACGAATGGGTGCTTGTCCTATACTGCTGCTGATCCTATACCTCTTTCAGTTTTTATTCCGTTTAATTTCTTTATTCTAAGTGATCTGGCGGCCATTTCAATGCACACATGTATGTAAAAGACGCTTACATTGTTATAATAGTAATGCATTATTAGTTGGTTGCTACGTAGAGTAAAGTGGACAGCGGATTCAATGACCTGTTTGGAAAAAGCTCGCAATCTTTTTCGTACAAAGCTCATTCATAAAATGCTATGACTCATTTGCATCTCTTATTGAAGTTAGAGCGCTTAAGGGGTTACCCCCACTTGCGATTTTGAAGAAATCGTTTTTTATTGCATTTTTTTGAAGTATAAGTATCTGAGAATATGTCTTGAAAATTTCAAGTCGATCCGAACAAAATTGACTGAGATATGAGCGTTGAAAGAAAAGAATCCGTTCTTCGTGTAAACTGAAATGGAAGCTTTAAACGCGTTTTTCTCAAACTGGCATTTCTGAAGTCGGTGACCAAGATTACTCGAACACTAATGAACCGATCTTCTTGAAATTTTGCAGGCTTATTTAATACATAAAAATGTAGTCTTTAATCGTTCAATTTTTTTTCATTAAAATCGAACCACTAACTTTGACTGTCCGCCATTTTGTGAAAAATGAACATTTTTTAAAATCCTTCGATTAAAGACTAGTTTATACTTATATTTGACTAAATCCATCCGCATTTTTTTTTCAGATGACCCACTTCGCCGCAATGTTGGTCACCGCAAACCGTGTATATAAAAACATTATTTCATTGACGGCCATTTGCCACTAAACAATGTAATATTTTTCAATAAAAAAATTACTGAAAGTTCTTCTAGATGTGTTCGTTAAGATGGTATATTGATCGATTAAAAAAGTTTTGTAGTTTTCTTTAAAAAAATTCATGAAAAAGGCCTTTTTTGCGCTACAAGTGGGGGTAACGCCTTAACTGTTTGAGGGTGAACTCTCTCATTGAGTTCTTACTCCTCGGTAAGAAGCTAATGTATGGGCATTACTTTATGGTTTTTGCCACTTAATGCCCAGCATCGTGTAGAAAAACGCAATCTCCATTGGGTGACCGTCCTTGCATCCCCGAAATTCGAGGTAATTTCAAAGCAAAGGAAAAACATGCGCCGTTGCACAACCACTCCAATGTACTCGTAACAGAGCCACCAAAGAGTTCCACGAGAACCTTCGTATTTGGGCTAACGATACTAGACGTATTTTTTTGGACCAGCTGTTACATTAATGTTGGTGCGTCGCGCATGAGTTTCAAAACTTGTTTAAACTATTCGGGTAAATCCATGAATGAATCCAGTATAGAAAGATGTGCAACTTTACGCTTCGTTATTCGTGTTTTTCACATTTTCTAACCTTTTTTCCAACAGAGAAATAATCTTGAGCGTCGACTTAACTATTACATGCATGCACGGAGAAAAATGAACAGTTCAAAATACCGCAATTCAGGTTGTTTTTACCAAACTCATTAGTGCGTATATGGATAGAGTGCCTGTGCGGTACTTCTTACTTCATTCCTCTTGTCAATTCAATAAACGAAGTTTCGTTTGCTAATCTAGTCCTATGCGTTAGAATTATTACAATATGTGGCATTTTTTTCCGTTTATGTAGTAAAGTTACCAGTCGCTAATGTAAGTATGATTATTGCTGCCACCGATCAATTTACTAGCCCCTGTAGTTTAAATTATTAGTCAAGCTCTCGGTCGCCGAGCCGGTCGAGGCCATTAGATTTACCGGACTTTTTGGTCCATTTATTCGTTTTAGGAGCTAGTCAGTTTGGTAACTGCCACGGCAAACAATGATTAATATACCAATCCCAATAGGTACAATTAATCGCCGAATTCTGGTTTGCAGTACCTGTCTCGAATATTAGAATCACTAAACTATAAGGTCGATGTACTCGTTTTGTTCACTAGTTAGTAAAGTAACTGCTACCACGAGCCACCAATCATATTATTAGTGCTTTCAGTTTAAACTACCGGTCAGTGAGTCGTATGAAACAATATTTTTTCTACCAGACTATTTGGTATAGTAAACAGCAAACACTCCATTCAAATGACCACTAGAAAATCGAGAAACTGCTACAATCGCTGTAAATATTAATTGTAAAAAGGAAGGTAGGTAAAAAGGAATATTGAATACGTAATTGTACATTTTATCAGTTTATTACGAGTATATTTTGACATTTTGAACAATTTTTTATATCAATCAAGGCACAACATGATGCTAAATATTTACAATGCGGTTACATATGTCTTAGAGAGCTTAATGAGTAATAAACAACACAGGCGTGAGCACGGTAATGCGCTTAGAGAAATTAAGTTCTCAGGTGAATCCATATTTGTGCTATTTACTATTTCGAAGCCCCAAAAATGATTGTTAAATTTACAAGATGGTAAGGGATTGAACAAAAAATAAGGGATGTCGCCAGCCAAAAAAATATCTATAACTTTACCGAAAACAGGATACATTGCGTCTTTATTAATTATCAATATCGAATTTTTTGAATATTTTGTTCCGTGAATGTCTATCCAAGCAACACGTTGTATCGAATTTTGAGGTGCAATATGTGTGAAATATGTATTGTAAGTAATTATATCAATTTCTCGCAAAGGACCGGAGTTTCTTATTTTAGATAGATAACAATTGCGCACAAAATTACAATTTTGCAATAGATATTTCATCGCTAAAGTTTGAATTATATTAACACGACTACAAGAGACATTTGCAGTAAGCTTTGACAGACGATGTCTACTTTCGTATCTCATTGTTGAATAATAAATTGGAGGCCCCACTGCTTGTATTACACGTGGGTGAATGCGTAGCAAAATGAAATTTTGGTGTAAGTTTTTTTCTGGGAAAAAGTTTGAGGTAGAGCTCATGGTGTTTTTTAATTAAATCGGGTGAGATATCTATCTGTACGGATGTTAAATGAGGGGCTGTTATGAAATCAATTATTTGTCTCAGTAATACATATAAATGCCAAAATTGGTTATCGTCCGGTACGAAATCACCTACCATAAAACCAAAATATCTCACGAAACAAAAAGTTTCCGCTGCAGACATTCTTAAGCGAACTTCTTTCGCTTTTTGCAAACTAATGGTAGGTGGTTTATTCGACAGCTCTAGCCGTCCGTAATCAAAAACTTGTATCCTGAAGTTTAGAGTGTCAAGAGTGAACAATTTCAATTCAAATATGAAAGTATTGATTAATGCTGACATCACGTAGTTGCAAATACCCTCCCCGAAATCGTGTGCTATATCGATCGATATGTTTTCACATAGATTAAAATCTGCGGGACTATTCCATATGCAGAATTCTTTTACTCCAGTTCGTCTTAAATCATTGAGTTTTAAATCATTGTCGTAATCATTTTTAGTTCTTAGTAAGCTGAGATCTTCAACAGACAAGGTTTGACATAGTTCTTTTGGCGCTTTGCAAAATCTACAATAAAATTTGCTAGAAAAACTTTCGGTTAGACCTAACATACTATTGAAACCCAGATTGTCCCCTATCAGTATACCAAGGCTGAAATATATAGTTTCTTCACCGGAGTCCGTCACAATATTAATCCCCTCATCTCTCAATATATGTAATTCTTCGAGCAATGGTTTAAAAACAGCTTTATTGCCGTGATCTTTTCGGTCTTGTGCGAAAAATAGTAATACCAGAAATATGGATTCTAAAGTGGACGCATATTTTGGTGGCATACAAGCTATGGATGCATAAACAGCCCCCAATTTATTAACTCCAGAATGTGAGCCGAGTGGATTGCCCGTTTCATATTCATCAAAATAGATAAAGAGAGGTAAGACCGTTTTATTGCCAAATTGTCGTGTTTTCTCTTGCCATAGATTACCTTGGACGAAATTACTATATTTAGAATTATCGTTTCGTAATTCTTGCAAGTATTGTTTTATTTCGACAAGCAATTCCGGGATCTCTAAAACAGATTTTAATTGAGCAATAAGTGAAACTACTTTACCAGTAACAATGACTGGCTTTACAATCTCTTTTCCACAAGTTTTTTTCTCTAATATAATTTCCGATATTGTGTACGTTCCGGGTGCAATATATTTATATTTATTGGCGATCATTTTTAACCGCTTGTGCTCGGAATTCAAATTTCGGAATGGATTTTCCATTGAGTCTAAAGTATCATCAATTTGTTCTAATATTACATTTTTTTGAGAGTCTTCCGGAAGTTTTAAATTCGTGTGTACTTTGTCTTTTATGAATGGTATAATGGCGTTTTCGAACAAGGATGAAACGCTATCGGTCACGAGCTGGACAATTTTTCTGGGTACATGTGGCTCATTGTATAGACTTAAAATTAAGGACTCAGCTCCTAGCTTCAAAGTCTCAGATACGTCGCTTATTTTTGGATCAGTGCAATCATTTTCTTTTAATTCTTCATTGTTTTGAGACGATTCATTGCTACTACACACCACTTGGTTGATACCTACAGTAGTATTTTTATGAGCACCTACATTATCGTTATGAACTGAGTTCAAGTGCTTTCGATAAGAATTTAGTGAACTATATTTACGGCAACATTCATTATTTTTGCACTCATAATAATTATTTTGCTTCATGAGGTGATCCGTTTTTAGATGCAAAATTAGATGATTAGACGTTTCAAATTGTAAGCTACATTTAAAGCACTGCATGATCACGTCACGAAATTAAATATGTAGGGTCTATCTTTTTATACCACTTCGGTTATTGTTATTTTATACACTTCTTTGTTACAAAAATTAAACAAAATAACTTTTTGCACTACGTCTTTTTTGTTTTTGTTATTTTTATTCTTTATCTTTTTGTACCATTTGTCACCGTTATTGCATACCTTTTAATAAATAAAAAAAACAGAATAAAAAAAATTAACTTTTTACATCTTATTTTTTTGTACCTTTTCGTTAAACCTCTTTGTTAAACCAAAACAACTTTTTACACTCTGTCTTTTTTGTTTTTTTTGTATCTTTGTTTTTGTTGTTTTTATTATTGTTGTTTTATACTTCTTTGTTGAAACTAAATAAAACAAATCAACTTTTTGTTCTTTATCTTTGAGTAGCGTTTGTTATTGTTATTTCATACCTTTTATAGTTAAAAAAGAACAGAATAAAACAAGTGAACTTTCTACACCTTATTTGTTTTGTACCTTCTTGTTATTGTTATTCTATACCTTTTTGTTAAAATAAAATCACTTTTTATTCTCTATTTTTCAACTAATCAAGAGCAAGTAACTTATAAGCGTACATGAGAAAAAAAACTTGTCTTGCATCTAATAGGTCTTTGGCATAGAAAATATCTTTGGAAATACTACAAACCATTCAATTTTAAAAAATAAAAAATTTACAAAGCTATTACATTCACAAATTAATTTGTTGACACATGCGTATTTCGTTGTGTTGCGGCTCAGTTCGTAAACGTACATTTCTATAAAAAGCCAGCAATGAATCGCCTCTTCTTGATATTTTGCATAGAATGCAAAGAAGGATTTAAAACACGAGTCGATGGCTTTGATCGGGGAACACACATCGTATTCAAGGTTATTTATGACAACGCGTGAGCTCACTAAATTCCCAATGGGGCCAATGAATACTGGGAATGGTTGACCAGTTGTCTTTGCTGATATGAAACTCTGTTCCCGAGCTTGAAGTTTGGGCTGAAGATCGTCCAAAGTCTGAAATTGTACAAATTGTTATTCATTTACTACCGATGTCTAATTACGAAATATCTAAATACAGAAACTTCACATATTTATTTATTTATTATATATTTATTGCATATTTATTATATATTTACCTCGACATGAACGATGAAGAAATCCAAAACTTCTACTCGAGAAGGTTTTTGGTTTGCTGCCTTTTTGTTTGTCCTTACTGATCCCAATAAAAGTGGGAGAAGCAAAAAGGCTAGTACTTCGATCCTTCCTATAATTCAATATGTACATAAACCATATATCCCTTTTATTAGATAACATATGTAATATATTCCCACATATTTTATTCTCAGCTTATATTTCAGCTAACCTTCTTTGATAAGCGCGCGATGAGTGTGCAGAGCGTTCAGCACCTCCGGACTTGAAGAATTTCGAGCAACGTAAAGAAGGCCTTCAGCAATACGTGCCCATTTGATGAACAGCTTGTTCTTAGAGCCAGGGTGCATGTCATCAAAGTCCATAAGTCCATATCAAGAAATTGATGAGACTTTTTCGTTCTCTCATTTTGTTGTGTTAATATAAATAACTTTAACCTCAATAAAATTAGAAATACAACGCACTGAAAAAGAAAAAAAGAAATCACCCAAATATACTCGTTTAACCCAAAATGAGATACACACACATCTCACTTAACAAAAGAACAGGTTCACAAAATCCCTTACCTGATCCCAGCTGAACAAAAGAGCGTAAATAATCTGGCACATCAGTCGTATCGGTATGGATTCCGTTGCAGTCACCGAGAACGGCAATTCCGTAATACTCGGTAATGATGCCGCGATATCGTTTTTTTAGTAACCCATCGTTGGCACGCGGTATAAAGAAAAAATCGCCGGTCAATTTAGTCATACACTTGGGTACTTTGCCCTCGAAATGTGGAATGATTAACTACGAATTCCGGCGATTCCCCCTCCAAATTCGTAATAAATACGTTTGAATCGTAAAATTTATTGTAGCCACGTGCAAATTTCACCAATTGATCGGTAGTCGTACTAAGGAAACCGTACGATTTACTATGGACTTAGGTTATGTTTACTACAAAATGCGTTACACGATACAGCTGTTAAACTTTACGCGAGCGACATGCGGATTGGTCGAACCCACTAGTAACCGTGCCGAAAGAACCAATGCGATTTACCACGCATTCGGTGATTCCCCGGTCAACGCATGTTTACAATTAAAGCTTCGTAGACCACGCGAGAGTGACGCGCAAAGCGCATCAATCTTACCGTAGACTTACCGACGGAGAAAGAATACGATTCCAGCGCTGCGTGGTAAAACTAATCAACTGAATGGTAAAACTTCCGATCGCATCTGTCGAGTTCATAAAACTATACGTCATGTAAAAGGTCATAGAAAATCTGTACAATCTACCGTTATGACATTATTCCGTATAATTATAATTTTATTGTAGTTTTTACTTTTGCGCACGTATTTAAAAATGTATACACCTACGATTG
Organism: Ophion costatus; assembly: GCA_951751655.1. NCBI lineage: Eukaryota > Metazoa > Arthropoda > Insecta > Hymenoptera > Ichneumonidae > Ophion > Ophion costatus. The sequence goes on along the minus strand of OX632358.1, from coordinate 16,638,118 downwards.
TAACCAAAATTGTGATACCCATTACTATAATTTTTTTACCTGTGCAGTGTGGTAATTCCAACAGAGGGATTTTTCTCCGTGTGGTACTACTTTTTGAAGGATACCTTTTTCGGAAAAACAATCATCGTCTGGTATCGACGCACCTAACAAAATGAATTTACATCGACAATCAATATCGATATATCTGCTATTTGTTTATAAATACGATTCTTAATTAATTAACTAATCAATAACCTGGCATATTTTTTAAGGGCTAACATAGCCCATCATTTTAACCGCTTACCGCATAAACAGATTAGAGTAATTATTTTTGAGCCGTAAATCATATCCAAACAAATTTACACGCTAGACGATTTCTACTTTGTACAATGAGATTGAAGTTGGCATCGTTGGAATTTAACGGAAATGAATGTTTCTGAATTGCTTTAATTTATTTTGACAGATTTTGTCTACAAAAATCCCTCAGCCTTTTTAAAAATATTTATTCCGAGAATTGTGCCATAAGAATGTGAAAAATATGTTTGTATAATAATAATAGTGAGGAAATGCAAAAATAAAATTAACCTTTAATTCCACTCCAACGATGTAAACTTGAACACCATATTGTACAATCAATCATTCTTAAGCATACATAATTAAGCGTTAGCCGTCAGGTCGTGATTTGGGTAAAAATATTACTACAGGTATATATTAAGGTGGTTATTAATTTGGTGATGTTGTAACGTCGTTGGTATTGTTCCTCAAAAGTAATCAACATATATAGAAAAAAAATTGGCCGCAAGCGGAAGTTTGTCCAATAATTCCAACCCACCCCACCGAGCTATCGAATTTTTATATGAAAAATTGCATGCGTTTAAAATGTTGTTGAGACTATTGTTTATTATTTCAAAACTATACATGATGAAAAAATTTTATATGATGTTTTTGTAGGAAATTTAATGCTCTACGAAACGGTGTCTTGTAAAATATTTGTGAATCTAATATTTATCATGTAATTAGCCAAAAACTGTCATCATTTATTCCAAAAATCGATCATTATGGTCAAAACAGGAGTTTGACGTCGAGAAACTGCAATTTATTTTTCGTATGTATATAAGATTATGAAGAAATACGTAGCGCATTCAATAATGAAATGTAAACAATATTCAAATTTACAATTTTATCCATTTTATTATGAATTATGATGAATGATGGTATTATTTTTAAAAATCAAGTTACAATAATGAATTACATCGGTTAGAGCAAAGTTGCTTTGTTAATATCAGGGTATTTTTTTTGTATTCTTGAATTATTCGTACAATGAGATGTTTGAGGTAAAGTGCTTAACGAAACATCGGTAACCACTTTCATTACTTTAACTATTGTTAAGCCGTGTAAATAATTTTCAGTGAAATTTCACTCGCATGCATCGATACAAAAAATTGAGGAATTAATTTCAAATCTTTCGAAAAAAGCCATCGATTTGGAACTGATAAAGAAATCAATGTCCTTATCGATCAGAGAAGAAAAATTCATTTCGTGGATACTAAAACGTTTAGAAAGTTCAGAGATTTCTTCATCTTGATCTGCATTTTTTATATTTTCGACCATTTTTTTCAGCCACACACTCGTCAAAAAAAAGCTATTGCAGCATTTTCGGGGTTCAAGTACCAAAGATGGTTCGAAAAAATGTTCAATGCAATCGTAGACACAACTGAATTAATAGAATTATATGAATATAATTGTTTGACAAAATTCATATCGTGATGGGGAGCAGCAGTAGCAAGTGGACTCATAAACCACGCTACAAGAGTGATAAAAATGCAAATCTCAGTTACCGATTTTTTTTCTAATTTAGTCACATGAAATACATTCCGGAATAAAAAAAAAATGTTAAACAATAGATTGCTCTTCCCATCCAACGAGCGGGAGAAAAAGCTCCTGGCTTGTAAAATTTGACGTGTTCGTGAGGACATTTACCGATGAAAATAAGACCTAATAAAAGCAGCACACGCTAGTCATCACGTGGTTGTTTTTGTGAATTCAATATATCACTCACAAATTTGTTTATATCTTCAATGTTGTGTTGTAATAGGGTGGGGGGAAAAATGTCGAACGATTGATATGCAGATGGGCAAAAATGTCGAATTCGAAAATGCCGAATCTTCGAATATAGATGGGTCAATCTTACTAGAGTCTGTAAAGTCGAAAATAACAATTACGAATATGAACATCTCGGAAGTTGATATATAGCGAAAAACAAAAATCAGATTTAATAAAATAGCGAAAAACACAATATCGATGGGCCTGTATGCATAACACCAAATAATTCGAGACGACAATTCTCCGAATTAAAAAAATTGCGACGGTTTACAATGCAGAAGATCATTAAAGCGAACGGCCAAAAAGTCGAGTGGTTAAAATCGCGAAAGGTCAAAATGTAGAACGGCCCGGATGGCGAATCGAGCAATACGTTACTTGCGCTTCAGAGTGAAGCTGCGAGATGGCGCTGTCGGTCAGTCGGCTAAAATATCGTAAGGCAGTCATCCCACGTGACGGGACCCACCACGTTCGTCATTTTGGCCGTTCGACCTTTCGGCGTTCGACATTTCGGGCCATCGACATTTTGCGTTTCGATTTATTGCTTTTCGCCATAGACGATATTACGCATATTAGGCACTCGCTATTTTCTGTTTTGGAAATATGGGTGTTCTACATTTTTCGATTCTGTATTTTTATGTTCCGAATTGCAGACGATCTGAATATTCGTTTTCGAATAAATTATCTCTCCAATAAATAATGGTTCGATTTATAGTCATTCAATTTTTTTATCAGTCGACAGATAAAATTTCGAATAATTGAACCTTCGTTATTTTGAGAGTTCATAATTCTACCGTTTCGAAATCTTTGTCATTCTACATTTGGTCATTCGACATTTTTACCCCCACCCGTTGTAATACTGTTAATACACGTTCATCTTCTGTACCAAATTGAAATTTTTCTCGATCAATGTTTTCCCAATCAGTCTGAAACCTTCTAAATAGAAGAATAGATGAACCTGTTGAGGTGGAGTTTTCGATGCACTTATGCCTATAAGTGCATCGAAAACTCCACCTAGAACTATATCGAAAATATGATGTCTGCAAGCCAAATACAACAAATCTTTTTCTAATGCTTGCTCTATACGCGGTGCTGCACAATTCTTTGGGCCATGATTAGAATTAGGTGTGTCGCAACAGATGGCTTTAACTAACAAGGAACATCCCTCAGGTGACACCCTTCGATTTTGTTGAAATTTGGATATGTTATAAAGCACCGAAAAGTAAGCGATACGTATTTTTTTTATCGGCGGAAAAACGGTTTTAAGGGGTGAAACGCGCCCTCGAAAATAGGGGTGTTTTTCGTTTTTCGTCGATAATGGTATCGTTCTCATCTCCAATGTATAGTACATGAAAAAATAAACATTGTTGCAATTAAAATTTTTTTTATATCTCATACCGTTAAAACGTTATCGACGAAAAACGAAAAAACATCCCCATTTTCGAGGGTGCGTTTCACCCCTCAAAACCGTTTTTCCGCCGATAAAAAAAAATACGTGTCTCAAATTTTTTGATGCTCTATCACATATATGAGTTTCAACAAAATCGGAGGCGGACACCTGAGGGATGTTCCTTGTAAGTCGAAGAGTCGCCAATCTTGAACTGTCCGTAATCAAATGTCGTCATGATTAAAAAAAAAATTCAAACACCAATTTCAACAACGTAGTATATAAGAATCAACTGTTACTTGTAAAAAATGGCGATGACGACTGAATTTGCATATTGTGACACTAATTTTTGGAAATACCGAAATGAAAAACGCTGTCTTGTTTCTTGTTTAAAATACACTGTTACTGGGGAAAATTTACATTTTAACCCTGAATATCAAAGTATAATTGAAAATAAAATTAAGAAATTATTCGTATTTTAAAGCAATGTAACATTCTGAAATAGACTATTTTATTAACATTTGTTGAAAAATAATTATATCATTAGTGATTTCATTAATATTAAATATTAAAAGATCGAAAAAAAATTGCCATCAGGCGGATAAGGAAGCCCATAATTGTTTAAACATGATATGTAAATGTGTTTCAAACATATTTTAGTAAATTACTTCTTCAGAGAAATTATTTCTATGGAACACGACATTTACTGAAAAACATAATTATTAATCAAGTGTATATCTTTTACACCCAAGTAAAACCTAATCTTTAAAGTGAATTATTGAAATGAATTGGAATTGAAATTGTATAACATAACGATTTTAGGAATGCAAAAATGCGCCAGAACCTTAATTCCAACAATTTTAATTTTTCAGCGTTTGAGTAGAAAAATCGAGCTCTAACTAAAATTATTTTACCTCTATGATTGCATTTACTTGGGCTAAGTCAGTTCCATTTTCCAAAGGAGGAACACATAACAAATTCTCACGGTCTCCGTCAGTGATGACGATCACCAATCGTTCGACCTTATGCTTTTGATTAAATTCTCAAAGAGTTTGCCATCTCAGTGAAGGACAGTAGCTTTTAGTTCACAAGTCGGGAAAAGTCGGCAAGTCTGGGGAAAAAAGGTAGAGACCAAAATCGTCGACAATTTCATTCTCTACAAGTTTGTTTATGTTCGTTTATACCCTAAAGTAAAAAATTAACGAGATAATACTATAGTCGCTTCTTTCAGGTTTAATTCGAAAAATATGATGGTAGAGAAAAAACTGTAATGACCAACGTTGCAAAGCACTCGATTTCCTACAAGTTTAATCCTTGCTATTTTTACTTAAAAATTGTAAGTCGCCGAACTATTCAACAAAAACAATTTCCCATTGAATTTAAGACGACGATATTAACTGAACGCAAGCCCAGCCCAGAATGAAACTTGCCCGGAATGAAAAATTTCCACAGGATCAACCTAGTCATTGGGGTTAAAAAATTAAAAAATGAAAGATTTTTTTTTTCATTTAGTGTGGTAGTAGTCGGAAAATGTTGAATTTTTTTTTCAAAACAGATCATAGAAGAACGCATTTTTTTGTAGAGGACATTTTTTGTACGTCGAGAATACTACTGCGATACGATCATTTGAAATTGTATCACGTGTTAAATCTTATCTCCGAGTTAGCCGAGTTAGCAAGCCGATAAAAATGTGAAAAAATACCTCGTAAACAAAATATATGATACAAAAGCATCACCAACGTTGAAAAGATTGAAGGTCAGGCTTTTAGGCCGTTGCAAAAACTTGGAACACCTCACGCGCGCGCGCGCGTGCGTGTGTGTGTGCGTGTGTGTGTGTGTGTGTGTGTGTGTGTGTGTGAGTGTGTGTGTCAGATACCACGCAATGCTAGGGACAAATTCCAATAGATTCTTTTTCCATTTTCTTGTAGCAAATGTGAACTTTGTAACAACTTGAAAATAGTATGCGACGAATAAAGTCAGTAAATAAACGTGCATACAACCATCCAACTTTACTAAATGGTAGCAACCGTAGAGCACCTCATTCATAACGAAAAACGTTACTGCTGACAGACGAAGCTGAAAACATACAAAGCTGAATAGTTATTCGTCTGGAATAGCAGGAATTAATCTATTGATAGCTCATGTTCCAATTAATCTTGAAGCAGGAATCCTCCAGCTAGCTTATTCATTCGTTGTACACAGTGTACTTATTGATTTTATATACACGCCCATTTATGCTTCGCTGCTACATTTTCCAGGTTTCATGATAAATTTTTCGATCGTTCGACGTCTGTGCTATTCCGAGAAGAGAAACTCGATGAAATCGAAGATGCAGTTTAACAAGTCCATTGTAACTTAAGCTGCCTCTTGAGTTCTCCAAAGTATTCGCTTAATTTGCAGCAGGTAGAATAAACTTCACAGTAAAGTTGTGTAGAATCAGAAAATAAATTGGATGGTTTCGCATAAGAGCAAAAAACAAGCTTTCCCCTTCGTAAAATCTTATCAGTATAATCCGTCATAAAGAACTCTCGCTTTAGTGACCCCGACAATTGCATATTCTCGTCGAAAAAGCCGTCGTTTTATGAGAACCGTATATAGGTTGCGAAGCAAAACCTGCGTTACAATCAAGCTTTAAAAAAGCTAATGACCAGAATAATTATCATTTTTGAGACCATCAAGCGAGCCCAAATTCAACGCATGCAGAGTTCGAATCCTCCCAAATGTACTCTATTATTATTTCTTTGATAAAATTGAATGGCTTCCCATCCTATACCTTGCACGCGAAGCCAATGCTTTACCATAACTTTCCTTCGCGTCGAAATACTTGCGCATAAGCTGAATTCTTGCGCATAAGCTGAATTCATATAAAAGATGGACAAACACGCAGACACGGTAGATGGCTATTCTTCTACGTTTAGAAGGGGTATTGGCAAATATAAAAATATGTCTATCGTGAAGACGTTAAAGGCAGTGAAAAATGGAAAAATATTTACTATAACATCGATATTTTTCCATTGGTTCTAATCATGTTTTAATTGATCTCGCACTGGTAAGAAACGATTTCATTGATATACATTTTCAACAATTTAACAGCTGTTCGAATAAAGAGGCTCGAGCCTTTCACCGATTAATTTTAAAGAGCATTACTTCCTACGGACCTCAGCGTACGGCCAGCTAAGGTTTAACCCCGAGATTTTCATGAGCGAAAATACATCGTCTCTCAGAAAAAGAATATTAACATTTGCTTAAGCGCCAATCATTGGAGGATATATTTCGATCAGACGATGCAATAGAACTTATAAAGACATCGAAGTTAATTTAATGTGAATGTGACAGTATGGGGTTTATCCCTTGCAGATAGCAAATAAAACTGTTGGTGAGGCAGTAAGGATAAGCAGTTGCGTGATTTTTTTTCTGTCGGATATTGATTGATTACACAAGCTGTAATTTTTGTTAACGTTTTCCATAATACGTATAGAATACGTACAGAAATGCGTATTTCAATTCGCATTTGAAACTCAGTGCCTGGCAACTTGATTAATGCATATTAAATTACGGGTATCAAAAAGTTGTAAACATTTGAATGTGGTAGGGTCGAACTCTTATCATTGCGAGAGCAGTATCTCGCTAACGCGAAAGCGCTTCTGCCTAAAGCCATATAGAAGGTGTTTGACGAAATACCAAATAAATACAAAGACGACACGTACACAAGGGCTGGCTTAAGATCGGGGCTACGATTCGGCACAGGCTGTCGCGTACTATTTACAGATTTCTAGATCCAAGATCGGTAATTGCGAAAATACCGACGTTCGATTGCGTCGTAGACAATGCAGTGGTACATAGTTTCGGTCTAGGGTTGCATGACACCTGGGTGTCACCGGTTGCCTTTCAAAAGCCAATACTCGACCAGATGTGGCATTTTTGTTTATACCGATGTTTAGTTTGGTATAGACTATGCAATCGTAAATTGCATCGGCTTGACCGTTGTACGCCAGTAGCTGGTTGCAAGTCAAATATCCATACTGAACCAACACTGCGGATCATCAGATGTCCTTTCTTAATGCGATTACAAGCGAGAGAACGAAAAGTATAATCGTTTCAGGTCTAGATCGAGCACGGGTCAATCACGTTGGTGCCGCCTAGTCCTTGACCATATTGTAAGTACCAGCTATATGTTTCTAAGTGACTAAGTTTTAGGTACAAATACTCATGCTTAAATACCTGAGATCAGTATTATGTACGTATAGCCAATTTTAAATCCGTGGTAGGAGTATGCTCTACAGTGCACAAGGGAATCCAAACTCGAATAATTCACATCACCTTCATATTGAGCGGTGAAGCCGAAGACTGTTGGATGAAGCAGAAAGTAATACGATCAAGTTCAACGATATCAGAGGCATAACATTAAATGCATATCCTTCTCCGATATCTCTAAAGACGAGCTCATTGGGCAAGCTTCCACCGCATTAGGAAACGCCAGCTCCAGCGTAACTAATATGCCATCTCATAAACGTGTATAACATATTGTTTTATTATAAATAAATGACTAGTTACTAAGAATAGTGACCCATTGACGAATTTCCAGATTTGAAAGCTCAGAAATCCAACACTTTTTGTGCTTGTCGTTTCTATGTTGTTATGTGTGAGTTTCAATTTGAAACTCAGTCGCATCTCATACGTGCAGTATTGTTATTTCAATGACAACGACGTTTCCATTGAAAACGCTAACAGTAGAAAGGTGCTGCCCAACAGGCGCAATGTAGCACCAAGTAAAAGTTTTGCTGTTTTATTTTCCTTCAAATAGATAACGCTAATGGACAGTCTGAAACAACACATACCATCAGTGCCAAGCACAAACCTTTCTTATACTGTATCTTCTGTCACGACGAAGATACATTACAAGAAAAACTGTGAATGGTTCTCCAAGTTCATTTACTTAAACAAAATACTTTGAATGGGTTTCTGTTTACGGAGGTCTTATTTATTTGTTGATTTTTGTATTCCTCTGAAGTTATTGTTTAATCCAGATTTACTGTTAGTGCCATTAGAGTTGATTGTTAGAGCTTAATAATAATATTAACATAGAAGAAATACACGTTACTAGGAACCAGTTAATATCGGCACTATAACGGTTACATTTTAATGAGATTTTGTACATCAACCATACAGGATTCAGTAAAACGAAGATCGAAATATGTGCAGAGTAATTGAATCAGAAGTCAAGTCAATCTTGTCATCCGTAGCACCTATACAGATTCCACAATATAGATTGGGATAACAACAACTTTTCCTCCTCCCTCGAGTGGACTCAGATTATCTAAAGAAACCGCAAACCCTGGTCTATATAACCATTGGCGAATGTAATTATATTATTCGAACTCCGACTTAAAAGTTTTTGAATATATTCAGCAGACGATGACCGCACCTTTTAGATTATGGCTCAAATCAGAATATCTCATATATACTTATGTAATTTTTACCGTTAAAGTTGAGTGGTTTTTGGTAGTTAGGTCTCTTCGGATGTAATATTGACTTTAATACATAGTGAAATCTTCGTCGATGATACCGAGCCGAGCGAAAAAAGACAAGAGCAGTCGCAAGCCAGATTAAAATGAATACGTTTCGTAATGGAATGCGTGTCCCTGGAAGTTAGAGTGGGGCGTCTGAAAAGAATTATCGAACGATATGGGCAATGGATTGTAGACGTGGAGACATCACCTATAAGCTTATATGCATGTATACATATACAGGTATTTCATTATCCGCGCTCTCGAGTGGATGCAGGTAAAAGCCTGCTCGAGCCTCACTCAGATAACCGCTGAAAGCTTGTCCCATTAAAGGTATCTAGATACTCTAAACATTCCCCACGCCCCTTTCCCAGCTCGATATCGGCATAATTATTCGACAAAGGGTGTATGAAAGATCGTGTGGCATTTTCGCTTTCAAGTACACGCAAGGTGTTATATACGTGAATATTGAACCTCACTATATCAGGAGGCAAACCCGCACCACGACGTCAAGTAATTACAAACAAATTTGACTTTCGATAGCAAAGTTGGCTTTCATTGGTCAATTTCAAACTTCGACTCAAAGTCACGCGAATATACAGGATGAGTCACGAAATGCGAAACACATGAGTGTCTCCACTGGATTTGAGGATATAAAATATGGATACAACAGAATTGACATGCTTCCAAAGGACTTACATCGCTGCTGTGATATCGCGCACGAATGCGATATTGTGATGACAATGTGGGTCCTGCGAAAGAAGTGTGTGTGTTTTGCCAGATATTAGGAAAAAAACACTGACATGTCACTGAATATATTTTTTTTGTTTATACAAAAAAAATTATTTTCGTATTTTAATCACGATTGCCCTCCGGGACTAAGCTGAGAATTTGTGCTGCCATGTAGGTCTTCGGAGGTTTTCAACTGCTAACTGTATTATGCAAAATCGACAAACGAGTCAAAACTCGTTATTGAAACTCACAATCAATGAGGTGACAAATGTTCATAAAAACCTGCATATACACTCGAACCTCTTTAATCGGCACAGCAGCGGGATCAATTCCGCTTTGCACTTACAAAAACAGAGGTTGCACACCATCCACTCAAGCTCTTGCCTGACGCTCCCCCCATCATGCGCTACACTGATTGATATTCGGCGCATAGTGTTTGCAGAGAGATTGCATCTGCGGAGGTTCCATTTATGGCGGTTCCAGTGTACATAGGCGAGTCCCGGGCATAGCGGACTACCCAGGCAAAGCGAATACGCCCACGCGCAAACGTTGTAAGTAGTGGGGGATATTCGCTTTGCCTTCGCGGTTCGCCATGCCCGGGTCTCCCCTATATAAGTTTCACATTCACAGCTGTTGAATTTGTTTACTTATTATCTATTCAAATAATAAAAGGTAATCTTTTTTACAGTACTATCGCAAATTTTCGAGAAACATTGGTATTTGAAGATGCCTCATGGCTTGCATATTGATATTGAATATAATTTTTTGAAAATATGTCGTCATATGTCAGCGCCAGAGATTCGCAAGTTCTAATGAATTTGAAATACCTTGATAACTTTATAGATTGAAAGTTATTCAACATTTTCTCGCAAATATCAAAAGGCATTTTCTCTAAACTCGATGTGTTATAATCATTGAAGTTATTTATCGGAATGGTAGATTGTCTTTCATCTTCGTTGTTCATTAATGATATGGAATGGAACGTTTTGTCTAGTGAAAGTTTATAAAGATTACCAAGACCTAAATTAGTAAATTTAGGTCCACTGGAAAAGCCACAACTATATGACTGCCCTGTCTTGCATCGATCTTTGGATGCAATCCACCCTTTTGTGGTCAGTGTTTTCTATGCCAGTGTCAATAATAGGAAAAAATCGCTCCTTTTCCGCGAGGCCTCGATTACGCTTCATTGTCCAGCGAGCAAAACCCGTTCACCAGGCATTCAAGTATTATAATAAATGCGTATGCAGCAGAAGTGATATAACTCTACGGACCTTTCTCTTGGGAACATCTCAAAGAGCGCCACAACGAGGAGTGGGATTCTTCCATCTTTGACTCTCATCAATTCGAGTCCTCTTCGGCTCGATTCTTCCTCCTTCTCATTGGCATTCTCCCGTTCTATGTGGATGTGGACATCTACTTTGCATAGAACCAAGCACAGATTTATTTATGCCGCACAGGACGTTTTAGATTGCGCATTATTCTGCTCTATGTAGAAGCATGAATCAGGCTTAAAGCGAGTCGGGGTCGTACAGGCGATATCGTCAAGTAACCTAGACAAGGCCTTGATCACAAATTCCCCTTTTTAGGAAATGAAATGAGAAGGCATCAGGCATTACTATTCACGCCAAATTTTATCGACTCTGCTATTACCATTCCTAATAAGAACTATTCTTCGTTTCTGATCGTTTGACGTACCCAGTTTTACCGTACCTAAGCCTATAATTATATATATATAGATATATATATACTAGTTGTCGTACCCGGCTTCGCTTCGGTGCAAATCCGTTTTTCGTCGACTTGTCCGAGAGCCTCCTGGTATAGAATGTTCGCTCTTCTTCCCCTCAACCTGCAGCATTTTTGGCCGGTAATACAACGTCTCACGAAAGACGTCTACGTCATCAGTACTAGAGTAATTGATGTTTAGTAGAGGGAGACCGAAATCATGCAGGGACTTGTCCACTTGAGACTTTACTATTTCATTAGGTTCTGCCAAAGTCAAATCGTAGATAATATCACTGAAATGTATTCTATCGTCTAAGCGTTCTGGACGGATCCGATGCAAAAAATTATCCGTCATGCTCTCCCTGTGTGCGATCCACAGCGACACTGAATCTGATAGGTGACAGAATGCCAATATTATTGAGAACGGAAACCTAAGAGAGGAAGCGGAGCAACCCAAGGCGGCTTCGGTCATGGTATCGCTCCAGTGAGAGTCGTCCTCTAATAAGCTCACGTTATTGAAGCTTGCATCGTTGGAATGCAACAACATTCTTTCTTAATTTTTATTTCTTCATCTTCTTCATACTCCAAATTCTGGCCCTGCAAATTTTGGCTGCACATTTCTGATGAGAATACTAAAATACCTTTAAGCCATTTTTGTCAGAGTGCACCAGACTGTTTCACTCCTGGATACTCTTCAACGGGGACACCCTGCTTTCTTCGTTTAAATGTTTCGTTGCCCCAAGTATAATAAGATGGCACCTCGTTATATGTCAAAGTCTTCGGCAAACGAATATTGAGCACACAGCTTGAAGAACGCAGTCAAACTTGTGTCTCTCGGGTTGTTGACTATATCGGCGGCGTTAGATTCTGTGAAGTAAACTCGTCGACTACTTCGGAGATGGACGGCTAGCCTAACCAATTCGGCTTTCTGTCGTGAATTTGGGTGGGGGTCAAACTGTCGAATGGACAAATGTAGAACAATAAAGATTTCGAAACGACAGGATTATGAACTCCCAAAATAACGAAGGTTAAATAATTCGAAATTTTATCCGTTGACCGATGACGAAATCGAATAACTATTAGGCCAAAGGATTATTTATTCGAGAACATACAGGGTGGATGAATAACTATTAGCACCTTGGATATTTTCGAAACTATAAGGTTCACAGAAATGTTTGCTGAAATGAAATTGCACAGTACGAAAGGGGCCATGCGATAGCGATAGTAGTTTTTTGCAGGTGGAGGTACTTCGGACATTTGAAGGTCAACTTTATTTTTTTAAATGGATCGGTATGTTTTTTTCTGTATCATAAAAGAGGAGCTTAAAACGAGTTCAACGACCTATAACATAAGGTCATTGAAGGTCATAGAAAGTACAGAAAGTTCACATCGGCTACGTCAGGTTGAACACCAGGGAATCATAGGTGCTAAAATTATTGGGCTTTTTTTTATCAATGGAAATTTGAATGGCAACATCTACAGTAAGATTATCAAAGATACATTGGGTCTTTTGCTCGAAGAGTTGCCTTTACTTTCACGACAAATCATGTGGTATCAACATGACGGATGTCCAGCACATTGTTCATTAATTGCACGAAGGCAACTCGACGAAAAATTTCGAAATCGTTGAATGGGACGCGGCGGTCCAATATTGTGGCCAGCTCGTTCCCCAGACCTAACACCTTTAGACTTCTTTCTATGGGGAACATTGAAAGATAAAGTGTACAAAGAAGTACCAACTACACTTGACGACATGCAATAAAGAATTATCACAGCCTGTGTATCAATAAGTTCCGACGCTGTAAAACTTGCAAGTCAATCAATCGAAAAAAGAATCCAATGTTGCATTGATACTGATGGTCGTCATTTCGAACACTTATTGTAAACGTAGTAATTCTATTTACTACCGAAACTGTAAGTATTATCGCCTTTCTGTACTTCCTATGACCCTCAATGAATGTTAAGGGTCGTTGAACTCGTTTTAAGCTCCTCTTTTATGAAACAGAAAAAAAACATACCGATCCATTTAAAAAAATGGAGGTGACCTTCAAATGTCCGAAGTACCTCCACCTGCAAAAAATCTATTATCGCTATCGGATGGCCCCTTTCGTACTGTCCAATTTCATTTCAGCAAATATTTCTGTGAAACTGATAGTTTCGAAGATATCCAAGGTGCTACTAGTTATTGATCCACCCTGTATATTCAGATAGTCTGCAGTTTGAGTCATACAAATACAGATTCGAACAATCTACAACATTCATATCTCCGGAATAGAAAAAAGCGAGTATCTAATATTCGTAATGCCGTCTATAGCAAGAAGCCATAGATCGAGACTACGAACTTCGAATGTGTAGATTTCAGAAACGCCAATGATCGATGGTCCGAAGTACCGAATGCCTAAATGGCAAATACCTAAATGGCGAACATGACATGGCTGCCCGACCCGACTGACCGCCAGCGTCATCTGCCAACTTCACTCTGAAGCAAGTAAAGTATTTCTCGATCCATTGTTCCATTGTTTTCGCTGTCCGGACCGTTCGCCTTTTTGACAGTTTACAATTTCCATTTTAATGGAAATTGTAAACTGTCGAAATATTTACAATTCGACTATATGATGTCTCGAATTGTTTGGTGTACATATAAGGCGGATCGATACTATAACTTTCGTTATTTCGTTAAATCTGATATTTGTTTTCGCTGAAAATCATCTTCGAGATGTTTGTATTCACCATTTCGATTAACTATTTTACAGGCTATCATAAGATTGATCTATCTATATTAGAACGTTCGTCATTACTGAATTCGACATTTCGGTTCTTCTAAATATTTATCATTTGAATTTCCGATCCCCACTCGTCAATTTCGAACGACTAAATATCGCGATGCGATACTTCCTTTTCGCACATGCACTGTTGCGGCTAAGTGCGGATTTTCGTTTCGGCATTATGAAAACGTTATATTGATCTCTGCTTCAAATACGTCAGTCACATCAAACGAAAACAGAAACAGTACCATGGAGGCTAGAGTAGGAGGAGTGCGAACTCTTATGGAGAGACTTGAAAAAGATATGTTGAAAGAGGTTGCAAAAAGGCGCTACAATAATGTGGTCAAATAGGGATGACGCCACTATTGCTAAGACCTCGAGAAGTGAGGCGCGTATGACAAAGACGGAACAAATAAATCATGAGAAGTTAGCTGGGTGTGAGGCAGAATAATACTTGACTAGTCGGTTGCGCGCGAGAGAGATGGGAAATGATATATACCATAGAGATCACCGTAAATGCGAAATGTTAGAAGAATATTTTTAATATAGGAATGCAATATTAACCATATGCATCAGTTGCATAGTTAACGGTGAAAGGGTCGAAAATAATAATAATGCAATAGGCAGTGATAGAAAAATATTTTTATTATAGCTGTGTGTAATTGTACAACGAACGGTAGAAAATGTCTTATAATACGGATGCTTTATTTCTTCGATCAATTTTTATTTTTTCAGGTAAATACGACGGTAAATTAATCCCTTCTGTCGCAAGACAATGTCTTATCATCTGTTTATATTAAAATTCGCGAACAGCGAACGGTAACGCGATTATTTTGACGATAACATATTTGAATGAAAATAAATAGAAAATCACTTGAAAGAAATTGTACTTACTCATTGAGGCAAGAAATTTAAAAAATTGTCCAGTAGTTTTTTTTCGCTTTGAGAAAAACACTGTACTAACAATATAAAGTCGAAGTGATATCGCTTGCCTTAATGTTTTCAAGATAAAAACATGCTTTAAGGGAGCTTTCCAGTGTGAAATTTTCAAAAAATCGATTTTTTTTTGCTTTATCGAATAGTATACACTCTTCCGAATATTCCCTGAAAGTTTCATGCCGAAATTCAGATTATTTCGGTTACTGTACAGCATTTCTTGGAAGAAGGCAACGGAGCGCTACAGCTACAGCGAAACTTTGAACGCGTTTTTCTCGAAACAGCATTTTTCAAAACGGTGTCCAACTTGGAGGGCAGAGTTTTAAAGCTATCGAGTTGAATTTTTTACACAATATTCTTAACGTCATTGTTTATCGTGCTATGGAAGCTTTTTTTTTTTTTTGACATCTTCCTATTTTTTTGTAAAAAAAACTGCCAAAAAAAATGCTAAAACCGATACTTTTTGTTCAAACCGGCGCCGTTTTTGCAAAAAAAAAAAAAAAAAAAAAAAGCCTCCATAGCACGAAAGCCAATTATATACCGATCAATAATCTTTTTATGTTTTTTGTTTCAGATCAAAATTGTGACCCCCAACGTGGACACCACATCCAAGTGCATTTTCTGCAACAATTGTTTCATCATTTTTATAGATATTAATTAATAAATAAATCGATCTTTAAAAAATTGTTTTGTATTCTTCAATACCCAATTAATATACAAAAAAAAAACCAGACCGATTAGATTATTTTTTCTTTAAAAAAAAAAATCGCGAAAAACAGCGATTTTTCGGGCTGTCACACTGGAAAGCTTCCTTAATCTTTCAAAGATAAAATATCTGTGTCCTTTGGTTAGCATCAAGGCCGGTGTGTCTCGAAAATTCGATTTGAAGAATTCTCAAATTGTTCGAATATTGTGTGTATATTTCGTATTTGCTGGTACAGTGGAACCGTGTCTATCCGACCTTCGATTAACCGACGTTCCGCATTATCCGAGTCCTTCACATTATCCGAGGTGTATGCTCGGATAATACGCAGAATCTCGGATAAAACGGAAGAACTTGCAATGCCTATGCGTGGAATAGTCCTATATTGCTACTGTTTTCCGTACTATCCGAGATTTCACTTATTCGAGGTACCCTGTCCCGACATTACCTCGGATAAGCAAGGTTCTGCTGTATTTGCCATGGAGGCTAGGATACGTATTCGATCCTCTTCCATCTCTCTTACACGACATCGATACTCAGCTTACTTCTTGAGGTCTTAGAGATAGTGACGCCATTCCTGTTCGGCCACATTTCTGTAGCCACTTTGAAATGCACAGACTGGACTCCTCCCACTCTAGCCTCCACGAACAGTATACTCGACGTTTCGAGGGACGCGCGCGGTGGCTCGCGCTCGTTTGCGAATGTTTTTGCTGTCAAATTTTTTTTTGCAATTTTGTTAACTGCTTAGCCCCCGATAACCTACGGTAATGATACGTAACCCACACCGGAAAATACGCCTCAAACTGGTGAAAACCGTAGGAAGATCGAGCCATTGGTTCGGAAAATCATCGCGGACAGACAAAAAATGGACTTTCATTTAGAGATCTAAAAAAAGAGATAAAATATATCGGATATTCCACGCTATTTCAGCTAGCCCGTGAGCCCGACCATTTTTTGTTTTCCTGATTTTTTTGTAAAATTGTACCCCATGACAGAAATATCCACATCAATTTTAAGATTGTTATCTTTTCTCTTTTAGGAGTTATAATTTTCCCAAAATGTCGATTTCAGAAGTTTTGAAAACATTTAAACGATGCTAACTTCTGAACTAATTGAGATATCGACAAATGGCACTATATAATTTTTTTCATTTTGAAGCATACTTTTGTTCAAGAATATGGAAAAAATAATCAATTATTAATGTCAGCATTTTTTGCTTCTAAAGTGAAAACTATTTTTTTAAAAGATGAGTACTTTTTTTATAGAAAAAAATACTCTACAATAAAGTGACCCATGCTATGATTTTTACGACTAGTCTCACCGTGGGCCCATTTTGACTTCTATTTTTTTAAATTAATCATATTTTTTAAGGCGGTTTCATTCTAATGTCCAATAATGCTATTAATGATTTTGTGATTTTCAGTTCGGCTTTGACAGGCCTGAAAGAGTTTATTTTTTATTTGTGCTGAATTTAACGAAAACATTTTTTTATTCGAAATCGCCTTTTTCTGCGGAAGGGTAATATTCCCATTTATAGCTTGAAGGGACCAGGTGCGTATATATATATAAATATACACTGCCGGCCAAAAGTATGGATATCTAGAAAAATTTCGCGCCGCACTAAAAGTTTGATATCTTTGTGAAAAAAAAAGATATCCGGATTTCCAAGGCGACATTTTAAAAGGGATAAATGAAGCTACACTTTGCGTTTTGGAAAAAAATGTCTGATATTTTTTAGACCCAGTGCGCCATTTTAAAAATGGCCGTTTTTTGGCTTTTTTTCGTGTTTAAAATCGGCTGCACGTCTTCAGGATATTTTTTTGGCATTTTTTTAAACCTTAAAAGATAGAGCAATAGCTATAGTTTCCATTTTTAGAAAGTTTCGTACGATTTTTTTTCACCGAGTTATCGAATTTTTTCTCAAAAAGACAATTTTGAAAAGATGCTGCTGAAATGAGAAACTTTGAAATTTAGAGAAAATTACCAGAAGGAAAAAAAGTTGCGTTACATTGTATTGAATCGAGCAGAATTTTTTTACAATTTTTTCTCAAAATTTTTTGCTCCAACATTGAATGAAAAAAAAAAAATTTTCAATTTTTTGCTGCACAAAACATCCACCTCTTACCTCTTACCTCATCTAAACGCCCTTTTCGTCGAAAAACCAACCTCTGGCTTTCAGCACTGCATTAACGATTCGTGGCATCCGATCGATTAATGAATCCACCTGAGCTGAGCGGAGGGATCTCCACGCAGCTTGCAGTTTCTGCCACAGATCTTCGTCCGATGTAGGGCAGGTCGTTCGTATATTTCGATCGAGCTCTTCCCAGAGAAGTTCGATGGGGTTTAGGTCGGGTGATTGTGGCGGCCACACCATATTCACGATTTTTTTTTGCCTCGTTCTCCAAATATCCTCGACAGAGACGGGAACTGTCTTTCGGATCACTGTCTGGTAGCATGGTAAAACCACGCCCGATCGTTCTTAGCCCCGATGGAATCGCATGATTAATGAGAATTTCTATATATTCTTCTTTTCTCATTAGGCCGTCAATTTTCACAAAGTCTCCGACACCGTGACCGGAGAAGCAACCCCACACCATAACGGAGCCACCGCCATGCTTGACAGTTAGTATCAAACACTGTGGTGCCATTTTTTCCGAAGGATTTCTTCGAACAAAAATGCGTCGACGACTACCGAAGATTAAAAATTTTGACTCGTCCGTCCAGAATACATTTCTCCACTGATTAATCGTCCACTTTTTGTGTTCCAGGGCCCATGCGTATCGTTTTTTTTTGTTCGCCGGACGCAACAAAGGTTTTCTCACGGCGACACAGCCTCTGAGGCCAACTCTGTTAAGACAACGTTTCACTGTCGTCAGTGATATCGAGGTGTCCCTTTGTTCGTTAAATTTGGCACAGATTTCCGTTGCTGTTAATCGACGGGGAATTTCTTTTTTCCGTGCCATTTTGATCCGTTAAGAACAAAAAATTTGCGTAAAAACTTGTCGATTGTAGACCACACGTGTTCGCGTTCGAAGTTTTCGCACAACTAACTGGCTTTGTCAGCGCGACATTCGTCACATTAATCCAAAGAATCAAACATGTAAACAAAAACGACGAGCGAAAAAGAGAGCGAGAAATAGAATATCGACTCGCGAGAAATAGAATCTTTTTTACGCTCCACAAAGGTAAAATGCAAACAAAGGCAAGAAGCTTTATTTCCGCTCCTTGTGTTTAGATGAGGTAAGAGGTAAGAGATAGATGTTTTGTGCGGCTAAAAATTGAGAAAAAAAAATTAAAATTTTTTTTAAAATTCATTTTTGGAGCAAAAAATTTCGAAAAAATTCTGTTCAATTCAATACGATGTAACGCAACCTTTTCCTTTTGGCAACTTTCTCTAACCTCAAAGTTTCTCATTTCAGTAGCATCTTTTCAAAATCGTCTTTTTGAGAAAAAATGCGATAACTCGGTGAAAAAAAATCGGACGAAACTTTCTAAAAAAGGAAACTATAGCTATTGCTCTGTCTTTTAAGGTTCTTTGAAAAAAAATCCCCCAAAAATGTCCTGAAGACGTGCAGCCGATTTTAAACAGCCAAAAAAAGCCAAAAAACGGCCATTTTCAAAATGGCGCCCCGGGTCTAAAAAAATCGAAATTTTTTTTCCCAAAACGCAAAGTGAAGCTTCATTTGTCTCTTTTAAAATCCCGCCTTGGAAATCCGGATATCTTTTTTTTTTCACAGAGATATCAAACTTTTAGTGCGGCGCGAAATTTTTCTAGGTGTATCCATACTTTGTCGGCAGTGTATATAAGTTCAGAACCAGCAGGAATAGAATCTCGGGTAGCTATGTTGTTCGATAATATTCTGAGCAGGCCGCGCCGTATATAGTGCTGCACAGCCCAAAGGGGCAGAGAAGGCAGGCATGAGCCATCTTTGTTTGGTTTGTATATCCATTACATATCACAAAGCGGTCAACCAGAGGCAAAGGTAACAGAAGTCGGTGGCATCCCGTGACACGCGTACTACCAGCGCCTTCAGTAAATCGTTTCCCACACAGTACTATTCCGTACATGTGGGAGCGTTCCTCCGGACTCACTAATCCCCTGTACTCTTGATGTAGTCCTTCCGCACTGAGTGTTTCCAGGATTTCTCGATATACGGGAACAACGTATGATCTACGACGTTATAATTCAGTGTAGCATAACACGATGTCCTCGAATCGGTATATCCTCTAACACGTAAACCCATGTACGATAATTTTTATCGTGTCACGAAAACGTTCAGCTGATTTATATGGCCAGCACTTGCCTTTTATCGATCTATCTTCCACGAGTTCTTTCAAGCAGTTTAAACAGTACACGAAATGGTGTTCAGGCCTTTTATAGGATTAAACGTGACTAAAATTCATATTAATACACTTGTCACGATAAGTCCAATGAAAAGCGCAAATTACTGACAGGCTTCAATGCACGTGTAACACTTAAAAGGGGTTTTTGAATTTTGCATCGTACACAACAAAAATAATATAATACCGGTGGGTGAAGCAGTAACTCTTCGCACTTTTTGTCTTTCGAGCATTCAGATGAACACAGTGGTACCAAACATAGCAGGAAATGTGGATCCAATCTCACTGGTGTACTTTATCGGTTTATCGTGAATGGCGAGGGAACACAAATGTAACGATTGCCATCATACTCAATTTTTAAGTGGTATTTAGAGGCTACATAAATATAATCATGAAGTTGTTCGTAATAAAGCTGCCTTTTGTAACTAAATAACTGTTTGCTTCATCCTAAGGTTTAGGCTTTGTAAAAATCTGAATATAAAATACAAAGCGGCGCTTTCCAAACATATCATACCGTTACTTTTGGAAGAGTCCAAGAAAATGGGAAGAGTTATATGTCACCACCTTTTTTAACGTCTTGAAAGTTCCATTAAAAGACGTTATGGTTCTGTCCGAAACATTCTCCTGCCACGAACAAAAAGAACTTGGTGCTGACCATACCCACGGTTGAGGCAAATGAAACGTCTAAATTTTTTGACGGCCTAACAATAACAATTTTATCAATCTCATCAATCAGGAATCTTCGTGAAGAGAATTTTCTTTTTTACACGACGCTCGACCCTACGCCAGCACAAATTTCTCGGAACTTGAGCAAAAAATACTTCGTAATTACTTCTTTACGGCGATTAAATGTTCTTCCCGTGCAAAGTGATGGAACATTTCTGGAACCATCTGCAACCATGTGAACGTTCGCGTGAGCGAAAGTGCATGCCAGCTTACATGCATGTGTTGTATTATGTTTGCCGCAGTTTATACCCGTGCTCGACCAGTGTAGCAAGCTTCGCACAAATAAGTCGAGAAGCTGACGGGCCCCCGTATCGTAGCGCATTCGAAGGAAGAATGAAAAAAAAAATCGTTTATCACGGAGAAACGCGCGCAGCTCTCGCGCCCACGATGTAAAAAATCGTGGACCCGCGGGGCTACCTCTCGTCTTCAAACTGAGCCCAGTGAGAGCGAGGAAGGGAAAATGGATTCATATAGCAGGCATCAGGGCGTTTGATTGCGTGTCCAGAACACGGGGAGCGAGTTCTTCCCGAGTATCGCGTGACATGCCATGGAAAAATCCTATAGTAATATGCAGTTTGGGTCAAAGATGTCCCCCACGTGTATATACATATGCAGGGCTGCGATAATACATACATCATGCTTTTCCGCGTCGAGTATATCTCATTGAGGGTCGGAGTGGTACGCGTTCCACGTGTATGTTCGTAACTCTTCTACACATCTCAGTATAGCGTTTATAAGCATCTTTTCCCATAGTCAGTAAGTACCACTTGACTACGTACAAAAACACACGTGGCGCGGTGTGCAGACGAGAGAAACACCGAGAGCATACTCGTGGAACACATAGAAGGGGATAATGTCGACGCATTGAAATACTCAAACTTCGAAGCCTATATATCCACAGAATCAAGGCTTTTATGTCAGTTATTTCATCGTGCCTGCTTACGTAAGAGTATAGGCGAAAGGATTAGGAATAACCATGTGATGGTATTATCATGGAATTTGGATGAACTTATTGGCACTATACGCCGTTCAACACTTTTTTTTCTATCTCCGGAAAAACGGTTGGATCGCGTGGCACGACCCCTTGGAGGTCGTTCATGTCGAAGGGCGATTTTACGATTTTCGTCTACAAGCAGTCTGCCGATTTTAGTGAAATAAAAGTTTGAAAAATCTCATGCAGAGCGATGAAAAATCTACGACGGGTAAATTCAGAACAAATTTAAGGGGTGAATTACTCTTTTATTTTCCTTCTTCTCAGTCTACATTTAATAAGAGTACTTGAATTAAATAAAACAAGCCGTGAAGAAAATAAAATTAGTTTTACGTGTTTTTGCTTTTGTCCACGATAGCAAAATTTGGCGTTCAAGTCCGCCTTATTTTAAATCCGTTATCGCAGTTGTTGACTTTCAAGTTTAATTTAAAAACGAAAAAATATTACAATTTTTGTTTGACACCCGGCAACTTGTCAAATTTGCTACTCAAGATGATAAGTTTAAGAGGGAGGACGACGTAGTTTCCGTGAAAAAAAGATGTTCTATAATACATTTTTCTATCCAAACAAACTAAAGAAATTTTTGTTCTCTTGAAAACCAAGACTCCATCGATTTCGTGGAGTGTTCCCGGCAATTAAGGGGGGACGAAATTTGTTGACTGCAGAATACAACGATGGGTGTTTGGAAATCGCAAGGCATTGCGATTTCAAGCATTGAATGACATTGATTTTTTTTAGCAGAAAGCCAGTAGCTTCGGCTGGATGGTGCGTTTGGTCTGGGAAGCTACTTATTCATCGTTGAGGAAGGAAGGCGACTTAGCAGTGAGGTTTTCGTCTTTGCAGCAGTCAGAGAACTGGGCTTTTTGGGCTCTGCGTACCGCCTTTTATACCCAGCTGGCGCGGCGAGGCGCGGGCTTCGACAGGGTTCGGTTGCGTTCGGTCCCGCCGCCAAAGCCTAGCTCTGGGTGATAGGACGGGAGGGCCCTACAGGAACTGGTAGTTCTGGAAATACCCATTACTTCGCAAAATTAATGACGCGTGCATGAGTCTGAACCGGAACAAAATGTATAATGTTATATACATTATAGAAAATAACCGATAACGGTATTGATCGACCCTTTCTTCGGAGTGAGCATAATTTTTATATACTAGGCGCGCAACTAAGTTTCCGGGTTTCTTACCAATAAAAATGGAAAATTTCAAGCCAAATACAAAAAATGGTCATTCGAAGTATTGTCCCTCGCTATCCCGACTAGAAATTTTCATCGGGACAACCCTATACGGCATAAGGACCTTTTCAGGTGAACCCTAAATAGAGATGCCTCTCAAGGTCCTCATAAAGATAGTTTTGGGACAACCCTGCGATGGGAAGTACCGATAACGTCCTTATAACGTTTTAACAGGGTTATCCCATCTGGAGTTTGCATAAGGTAATGGTGTAAGGTCCCAACAATGTTTATTTAGGGGTATCCACATGAGTCATACGTGAACATATAAACCTTATACTTCGCAATGATAAATAGATGTACAAATATATTTTTGATAGATACTGCAATAATAAGTGGATCTTATGAGATTTTTTTTTTCACTGTAGAACTTTTCTTATTTTTTTATTCGGAACTTAATTTTTCATCAAGTTTTTCACATATATATTTTGATAAGCGTGGAAACATTTTATTTTTTGTTATACCTTGTGTCCGTATTCAGCAATTTATTTTGTATTCTTTAATTCCTCTATCTTTAATCTAAATGAATATGTGATTTAAAAATTAATCAAAAGTGTTCTTGCTTACATGTAAGCATAAACAAGGAAAACCAAACAAAAACGATAAATTGTGAATTCCATTAATGAAGGGTATGTTATTTTTTTACCAACTCATTCCCGATTTTTCGGATTTTTATAACGTTCTAAAAAATTCCCAACCCAAATCCATGCAACGCTATTGATTTCAGTTGGTTAATGGTAGGACCGGTTAGGGTAACCCGATAAGAACCCGACAAAAAATTGGGCTCACCCGAGGCAAAACCTGACAAAACGCAAAGAAAACCCTAGAAGATCGTTACACACCCTGTACCAGGTGTGTAAGTATGAAACCGGAATTTGCCCATAGGTGGCGCTAGATGTCGATGCAGTTACCGACACATCACGTCAGCGGTGTCTTGTTATTGTATTGATATCCGACAAAGATTTCCAACTCACAATAACACGAGTTTCATTCAGTAGCATTAGTTTATTAGAGATAAACATGTCGAGTTTTGTGCCAACAAATTACGATTTGCGGACAGCACTACTTTTCTGTTTTCATTTGAAGAAAACCGCAGCCGAATCGCATGGAATGCTTGTGGAGGCGTTTGGTGAGCATGCTCTCGGTAAAACACAGTGTTTCGAGTGGCTCAAACGGTTCAAAAGTGGCGATTTTGACGTGAGGAACGAAGAACGTGGAAGACCACCGAAAAAGTTTGAAGACGCTGACCTGCAAGCCTTGTTGGACGAAGACGACGCTCAAACACAACAACAACTGGCGGATCAGTTAAAGGTGACCCGAGAAGCCATCTCCCTTAGGTTGAAAGCCATTTCCCCACAAAAGGTGGGGAAATGGGTTCCACATGAACTCAACGAAAGACAGCAGGAAAACCGCAAAACATCATGCGAAATGCTGCTCGCCAGGTTCAAAAGAAAGTCATTTCTCCATCGAATTGTGACTGGCGATGAAAAGTGGATATATTTCGAGAATCCTAAGCGCAAAAAGTCATGGGTTACTCCGGGGGAACCATCAACATCGACGGCAAGACCAAACCGCTACGGACGAAAGACAATGCTGTGTGTTCGGTGGGATTAGAAGGGCGTAATCTACTACGAGCTGCTGAAACCTGGGGAAACAGTCAATACTCAACGCTACCGACAACAAATGACCGATTTGGATCGAGTTTTGCATGAAAAACGACCAGAATACCAACAAAGACAACACAAGGTGATTTTGCTGCATGAAAATGCACCAGCACACAAAGCAAAACAGGTCCAGGAAACGATAGAGTCGTTCCGTTGGGAGATTCTTCAGCACGCGCCTTACTCACCGGACCTTGCCCCATCCGATTACTACTTGTTTGCATCGATGGGACACGCACTTGCTGAGCAGCGCTTTACTTCTTACGAAGATGGACGAAAATGGCTCGATGACTGGTTTGCCTCAAAAGAGCAATAGTTCTTTTGGCGCGGAATCCACAAATTGCCAGAAAGATGGGAAAAATGTATAGATAGCGACGGACAATACTTTGAATAAGTTACTTGGTATTATATCATTACAATGAACGTGTTTTTTCTGTACAAAAATTCCGGTTTCATACTTACACACCTGGTAAGAACCTGATAAGGAAGCCCGATAATGACCCAACAAGGAATTGGGTTGACCCAGCAATGAACTGTACAAAAACCCAACGTCAATTTCTAGTCGGGATTTACACATTTTTGCCATCCCTCTGGCAATACATAAATACCGCGACGATAAAAAGACGCGTCTTTGGACTGAAACCATTCGTCCAACCAATTTTGTATTCCATCGTAATTGGCCAAATGTAGCCCACCCAAGCCATGCGCCATCGAACAGAACAAGTGATAGTCTGAAGGGGCCAGGTCTGGTGAATACGGCGGGTGCGGTAGCAGATCCCATTTCAGTGTTTTTATGGTATCCTGGACGATGGAACTGCGATGGTACGAAGCGTTGTCGTGCTGCGATATCACCCGTTCGTGTCTCATGTCCCATTCTGGCCGTTTTTCGAGCAATGCGTGGTTCAAATTGGACAGTTTCGCCCGGTTTCAGCAGCTCATAGTACACTATTCCTTTGTGGTCCCACCAAACGCAGATCATTGTTTTTTTTCCGAAGCGATTTGGCTGTGCCGTCGATGTCGACGTTTCGCCAAGTGAAAGCCACGATTTTCTGCGTTTGGGATTCTCGAAATATATCCATTTTTCATCGCCAGTAACAATCCGATGCAGGAAACTCTTTCTGTTGTGCCGCAAAAGCAAAATTTCGGAAGTGGCTTCCCACTTCCCGCAAATGCTGTTTATTTGGTACGAACTTTGACATTTTCGTGGTTAGAAAAAAGGTCGTCGTGTTGCGATATTTGTTTATATTACGACTGGGTATTCTTAAGAGATGTCCGAGCTATAAAGACACCCAATTTCAGACCTGTGGGCCAACTGCATATGTCGCTAGCGCCATCCATGTGTGAAGCCCGAGAAATTAGTTGCTCACCTAGTAGATATTTTTTTATATACTACACTGATTAAATTACAGTACTATGGCAATAAGTCGCCGGAAGGTATCACATTTTCACACTCTTTACATCGATTCTACTAACAGCGACGATTTGGCTCCAATCTGCGATGAGAATATGGTAAATTTTTTACAAATATCTCTCCGTGTAAAAACGAAAATCTCCTTTACATCACTCAATTTTTCCGTAGACCTGATGGTTCAGTCAGAAATTATGACTGCATGCGAATATGGATATAAAATTCCATTTCAAACGTCCGACACTTCAAAGATTGAATTTACAACCGAATTTTTTGAATTACGATTAGCTAATAAACAGTAACCCAGATGTTTCAGGTAGATACAATTAGATATTTTATTTCTGCCAAAAAACAAAAAGATGAAATTATGTGAGAAATAATAATTTTGTTTAAATAGATAATTACAACAATAATCAATTGTTAAATTCAATCATGAAATGGTAAAAATTAATGTTTGTATCATGAAGTCATTGAATATTGTTATTCCTGATGTGTGGTAAGAAAAAAAATTAAGTTACGACCATTAAAATGTCACACAATAAAAATGGTCACAAATGGTAAGCAAGGTGGGCTTCTATGATGCGTTCTATGATGGTGATAATTTTTTAACGATGTAACATTTTTTTCTTAATGTCCATAAAAATATTGATGTTTCCTGCGAGTTCTCAATGCAGTGTCGGACCGAGGGAGGATTTTTTTTTTGGACATGCCGTGTTTTAAACATAGTCAACGTAAGTAAAAGCACTGCAGTGCAACTCACTCGCATTAACGTCTGTCTCAGGTCCCTGGTATCGTAAATACGCGGTAGAATAAATGTATCAAAAACCAAGTATATC
Organism: Ophion costatus; assembly: GCA_951751655.1. Taxonomy (NCBI): domain Eukaryota; kingdom Metazoa; phylum Arthropoda; class Insecta; order Hymenoptera; family Ichneumonidae; genus Ophion; species Ophion costatus. The sequence continues at coordinate 16,611,098 of OX632358.1, read as the reverse complement.
GGGGAGATGTTATTCGGAGCGATGTGGCTCGTCATTTTCTATGATGTCACTGAAGCGTAGTACTAGCGGTTTTCAACTGAACCCGAAAGCGCCAACCACCAAACACACTTTATACATTGACGGCAACATGGGAAAAATGTTCAAAAAAGTAGAACACTGCAATCCTTTGTCCCTTTTTGAGGATAAGATTTTTTAAATTTAAACAGCTCATACCTAGTTGTAATAGTCGTAAATAGCTAATTTTTTGGCCTTTTTTCAAAGAAAATACCGATGATTAATTTCTACAAAAATAACGTATTTGAGAAAATATCATCTGAAGAACACTATCATTTTTTAGGTAAAAATATTTAAGTATAATCGATTTACAGGTGGCGTCCTAGGAGCAGCTTTCGAAAACGTCTTTTGGGTTGAGCAATGCCCTTCTAAACCAGGTTATCTAATTTACGAAATCAAACCGATTCCGTTACTATATTAGTTTATCCTATTTTTAATCGAAGGAATTTCCGGAATATGTAAGTTCAAAAAAATGGTACGCATTCAAAGTGAGTCTTGATTTTTGCGTAAAATGGGCATTGATCGGTTATCAAATCAAAAGTATATAACGAAAAAATATCCATCAAATACTGTATTGTACATCTAGGAAGCGCGCAAAGAATTTCAGAATAGATGCTGCAGTCGTTTCTGAGATGTTTGCTGACCGACTTTGAAAACGTATTTTCGAGATAAAACTGTGTAAAGTTTCGAACGACGCTCCGAGCATTCCGACGGGCATCAACATAACAGCCGATAAATCCGTCAATTTTGATTCGATCCCCTTGAAGTTTTCAAGGAATATTGATGATATGCTGTCATGGGCGCAGCCACGGTGAAGCAGGATAGGGCACTTGCCCCCCCCCCCCCCGACTCACGTAGTCAAGCGAAAAATGTAGAATAATAAAATTACACGATTTCAATATTCACATCTAATAACTACTACACAATTCATCCAGAATAGTATTGAAACTACAAGAAGGTAATTTTGCTTTCGAGCGTTCCAAATAAAACCATTTTAAGCAGGCTTCAAACTGTTCATCGGCTATGTATTTTCATAATTTTTTTATATGTATGTACACCGTTATTGGCTGGCCCGATTCGAATGGTTAATTTTTCGATGTATAGGAAAATGCCGCGATGTGGTCTCATGAAAATGTGATGCAAACCGCCAAGTACGTTTCCCAAAAATTAAAAAAAACGCACAAACAAGCGTGTTTCTCAACATCTGAACCTTATTCACAATGACAACTGAGCGAATCCTCTGAAACCGCGCCCATTGGTATGTAGATGACACGGATCATCGTAATATGCGCGTGGTGCGACCGGTCTGGCCTACAGAATTCAGGCCCAGGGTCCAGTCAATCGAAATGTAATAATAGTTTGGAGGGAAAACAAGTCAGTCAATAGAGTATGCTTCCTTCATAAGCTATATTTAAGGATGTTGAGTCCCAGATCGCAAATGATGATAAAATTCTGAAAATTTGGTATGTTTTTGTATGACGTATTTCAGAGGTCGTGTAAAAATTTCACGACAATTAGGAAGCTCGTTATTGAACAATTAACATTCATAAATTAAATGTTGTCTTGTGTAGAGTGATGTAACTTTGCGATAAGTTTTTTTTTTGACCTCTCAATTTTGTAATATCTACAATATACTGAAAGCAACGGAAACAAAACGAAGTTTATTAATACATTTTTTTAAATTTCTTTTAAAAATTGTTCTTAACGAAATGTTCATTTTTTAATAACGAGTTTCCTAATCGACGTGAAATTTTAACACGACCTCTTAAATACTTCATACAAAAACATACCAAATTTTCAGAATTTTCTGATCATTTTTTATTTCAACCCTTAAGGAGGGTCAGAATTTTCTGATCATTTTTTATTTCAACCCTTAAGGAGGTTGAAGTAATGGAGATAGAATTCGGAAAATTTGGTATGTTTTTACATGAAGTATTCAGGAGGTCGTGTAAACATTTCATGACGATTAAGAAGCTATTCATTGAACAATTAACATTAACATGTTTCATAGGGACTCAACATCCTTAAATAAGCAACGTCTACTTAAGTAGTTTGGTAATTTAGCTGTGGACGTTTTATTAGGAACACGACAGTACTTGCTGAGTAATTTATCAAATGGCGTTAATCGTATCTACGTATCCGAGTAAATTAATCATGTAAAATGAAATAAATGCGTACGCGAAAAATTTAAAAACCAATACAACCAAATCGTGTATTCGGCAAAACATTAACTCGAATTTTTCTAGCTCACTGATTGTCCTGAAAACTTTATTATTTTATTCTCAGGATTGCGAAAATGTTAATTGTAACGTCCAATGAAGTGAGCTCAAAGCTGCTATGCCAGGATAGGGAAAGGCTGCAGAAGAGCAAAGCGGCTGCAAAAATTTGGTAAGTACGACATTCGGCTTCGAAATGATTGGTCGAACCCGTATGCCGTCTACTTCATGTCGACTTTCCCAGCTTTTGTCTCTCCCCCCTCCGTCCGGAGAAAATACTGGCTACGCCTCTGTACACTAACAACAATTTGGTTTCGGAAAAAATGATTTTTCGACTTTTACAACTAGGTATTTCTCCCTTGAACGATGGTTGGACGTTCGTTCCAAAACCCGCGTGAATTGAAGATAATGGGAATTGTTCCAGCTATACCAAATGTCTACAATTTGCGAACCAAATTTATAAGAACCTTTAAGAGCAGCCAATATTAGTGTTCTGCGGGGTACACCAATATTGGCTAATTTTTGGCTCAAATCCAACAAACCGGTCACATCCGCCCTAGGATTTTCTCTCACTTCGACCTCATCCAGAACTGCTTCGTCACTCGCTGACGAGTCTCACGTTACGAAGCTCGTACGTAACCCACGTGTAGACGTCGTCATCACCGCGCTATCCTCTATACGAAGGAAGTACTTGCTGTCGAGACACTGCCACGTCTCTTAATGAAGCTTTTCAGGTCAACTCGACTGAATTGTGTAACCTGAAGACTTCTTATTCTATTGCCGAGAAGCAGGAATTATATCAGCCTTCAGTCCAGGGTGGTGAAATACTTCGGCATGGTTTGCGATTTTTATTTCAAAGTCTCCTACGTGAATGTACCGGTCGCAATTATAAAATGGTTCAGCAAAGTTCTGACACATTTTCGAAAATTGGTTCCGGCGTTACCCTTGAAATTTTATTACTGCATGGAAACGTCCACAGTAAACTATTGTTGAAGAATACCTAAACGATCACCAGAAACGACAAATTATAACTGTAGTCGTTACTAGGAGTCTTGTTTTCTTACAACAACATGATTTTTCGGAATATGTACTCCAGTAGCAATAATTTTTCAATCATCATCCCAGTCACATTGATCGAGTTTCCCGTTGAATAACACATGAAACCCAATAGAATCAAATTGTTGCAAAGTAAACAGTAGACCAGCACATTGTTCTCAACCCCAGATTAGCTATATTAAATTAATTGCAGTCATCACAATCACATTCGAGAATTTTAATTCGATGCCAACTTTTTTACTTATTGAAAATATGTATCATATTAGAAATTTAATTTCTACTTAGAAATCTAAATTTAGAAGTTCAATTGTCATTGCTATTGAAATCTTAGTTAGAAATTAGAAATTTTAGAAATTAGAAATTAGAAACCCCAGTTGGAAATTTAATTGTTATTGCTATTGAACATTGTTCCTGTCAACCAATATCTATTGCACCTTTCTAAACGTCGAAAAATTATCGCTTTTTCGTAATCGTCCAAGCAAAGTTGGAAAAAATATTTTTTAATAATATTCGCGGATGTCATTGTCTTCATCACTCGAATATTTTGTGTGTCAGGAAGTCAACGAAAAAATACCATACCCTCTGTGCTCGTTCAATGTGACGATGTTCTAAATAAAGACTCGGTCTAAGTGTTGTGTTAATGAGTGGTCTCTGGTGCTGTTATTCGGGTACGATGATTCATTAGAGTAACTAGGGCATTATGCACTTGAAGCCAGTTGACGGAAAATTTTAGATACCATATTAATAACGAAACGCCCAACATACTTCGATTAGAAATGTAGCCACCTTGTTTCATTGTACTAATCGTTCAGGCTCCATGTGATGCCGGTATCTCGGCAACTAATAAAACGTTGCCATGCTACTGGCAACTACAAGTTTTTCACATGCTCTCCAGCTTTTGTTTCATGAGATCGAGCTTCCTGGTAGCAAGGCTGCAAGCGTCCCTTCAAAATCGATAAGCACTTTTGTTAAAGACAAAAAAGTGGGCGGGTGAGGTTGGGAATCTCTCCGGGGAGTGTGAAAAGTCCAAATGTTTTATGATAGTTGTAGATGGTGGTGGGTTAACGGCCTAGAGTTATGGCATAGCCAAAAGCTCACGAGTCTTATCCTGATCCACATCGTGGGTTGTGTTCTGTGGTGATGGTGTTATTTGGCGAAGAGGCGAACGGGGTACAAGGCCTCGTATATTTCGCGTGAGTGTGAAACGAATCGGAGAAAGAAACAGCAAGAAATGCAGCTGCACTGTATTCTTGTGTGTATCGACTGCGATTTTGAACGCCTGCTATTGCCAGATGTGGGTACCGTAAATGGATGGACCGGGTTCAAAGTGCGCTTACGTCACATGGATGCGAAGAGTATGGCCCCGTTATGCCGCTCGTTTCCATTTAACCGTGCTAGTTATCGAGCGAGTAAGGAAAAAAGAGAACGCAGAGCATGTAATGTGAAAAACAATGATAAACCTGAAGGGAACAGAGCAGAAAATAAGAAAGGCCGGTAGTGTCCCGATGTTCGGTGATGAGAGTAACAGGCAAATAAAAAAGAACTTGATATCATAAAAAAATGTGCGCCAGATGGACGAAAAAACTAGTTCTTTTGCTGTGTGAACAAGAAAGATACAGATCGAGTCACAAAGGGGCGCAGTAGGACGGCACCAGGGAGGGAGAACCTTAGGAGTGGTGGTTCTTATAGTTTGTTGACTGGATGGAACTAATTGTAAGCATTCGACGAGTAGGGCCAGATACTTATACTCTCAACGAGCTACGGCGTTCGGGCTGAACGAAAAAATTCTCTTACATCTCTAATCCTTCCCCGCTTGCCTCTTATTTGATCATGACTATACAGTGTATTAGTGATGCGCGCTGAAATCATTGCTTCATATTGTAATCTTATGACAGAATTTTTATGATAAAATGATTATTTCCAAATAGCAGTCGCCGACTCGCAATACGCCGGGATCGCAAAACGCCGATTTCTGCAGATGCATCAGGTACATAAATAAATACAGAATTAAAGGATGATCATTACCCATGCAAGGATCTCAACTAAGCCTATAAAATCACTATTATTAGTGGTTGCGTAGACCTACGAATTATTCGGTTGCCCTTTTAAGGAAGTTCATCTGATGATCGAATTAACAAACAGATATTGATAAAAAAATTCGAGTTCACTTATGAGTATCTAAAAAGTCACCTGTTCAAATTCCAAACTCTTCGGATACCTTGTTTGTGAGCAATTAATAAATATTTTTTTTCTAAATTAACATGGTCTCTTATGGAATGTTGTGTTTTTCCCGTCTATAAACGTGAAATTTGCAAGCATTGACAGTCTCGGAAGAAACTTTTACAGGGTGTCCAATAGCAGGAAGTTGCTGAAACTAATCGACTGTCGTTTTAAAACACGTGCACGGACTCAGAAAAGCCAAATTGCTTTAAATAGAGGAAACTCTGCAGTTTTAAACGCACATAAATAAAACCCAGTCAATTATTTTTTATGACAATTTATTACATCTTATAAAAATAACGAAGAAGTACAGTGATTAATGATAGATATTTTCGAAGTGCGAACCGTTAGATTGTGCACAAAAATCAATTCTCTTTTGAAAACCGTGAAAAACTGTGTCCAACATATCGTTCGTAATGCCGCGAACCGCTTCCTGGATAGCCGCGATCAGTTATTCTACTGTGCTGGGGTTTTTAGCGTACCAATGATCTTTAATGTTAAAACAAGAAAAAATCACAAGGGTTCAGGTCCGGTGAGTACGGAGGACATTCTAGTCCGCCTTGAGCAAATTTAGGGTACCCCAGACCGATTACTCGAGTCCCATATACGCGATGAATAGCTTCAAACACCTCATGAGTCCGGTGCGGCGTCGCTCCATCTTGCATGAAGTAAACATTTTTAACCAGTCCCCTCTTTTTTTGCATAAGGGAAGAATTTCGTTACCAAAAGCTGTTTGTAATTCTCTCCTGTTACCGTAGATTCCAAAAATTGCAAATAAATTCCTTTTTACTGAAATCGCTGCCCATGCCGTTACTTTCTGTGGATGAAGGGACTTCGCTAGCGATATGTTGGGATTTTCCGTTCCCCAAAATTGGGAATTTTGCTTGTTTACGTACCCATTCATCCAAAAATGTGCTTCATCGGAATAAATAATGAATTTCTTATTAAGTTCTTCGGCTTCAAACATTCCCGTAATAGTGTTCCAAATTCAATGCGTTTCGTCATGGCATGTTCAGTCAACAATTGTGAGTGCTTATTTTATACGAATGAAACTTTAAAAAATATTTCAAAATGTTGTGTAATGATCGTTTGGTGATTTTTAATGCTTGAGCAGCTTTCCGCATCGAAACATTTGGATTTTGTTTGTAATAATTCTCAACTTCGTTGATCTTCTCTGGTGTAGTCACCGTAACAGATGAACCTGGCAACTCGTGTCTACGATCCTGGAGTGTACCATACTTCACGAAGTTATCGATTATCCTACAAAAATTAACGTAAAGTTACTTCAATGCAGTTTAATTGAATTGAAACCCAAGTTGTGGGATAGATGAATATGAATAAATATTAAATTCTTACCTTTTCAGAGTGTTTTCGCTGGCAACTCTATGAGTTCCAAACTTAGTACGAAACCCTCTATACGCATTACTATAAATTTTTCCCCTCGAGAAGAAGCACTCAATAAGATATACTTTTTCTTCCGTGGTGAGCTCACTCATTTTGATGCGCGCGTACTTGCTTCAACCACGGCTGGAATAAAACTGCGGGGCCTCAGGTATGCGCCTTAGAAAAAGGGACCTCTATTGAATTCATGGAGGGAAGAGACACTTATTTAGTCTTAGCAGCTTCCTATTGAACACCCTGTATAATGGATAAAAAAATATCTAAAGAACGTTTGGACAGTTTTCTAAAATCCATTAGATACTTATGAACTTCAGAATCAATTAATTTGTCTTGAAAAATGCTGATTTTTTGGAGGATAACCTCCATATTACTCCAGTTGCATATTATGATGGCAACGTCGCAACCGCGCGTTTTTTAAAATCAACACTAATACTTTCCGAACGACGCAATGTGCACTACACTTCTATAGCAAATTATACAGAAGTGACTGGAAATGTTATGACTAAATCGGTTTAAAGAATAAAATCAAATAAATTAATCGCAAATAAAATCATTGTAGTTATAAAAAAAGGATACGAAATAATAACACATGAAACAATTGATTTCGAAATTGATTGAGAAAAAATTTGATTGTCGACAATTGATTTTGTTTGCCCTTCCAGAAAAACGCTTTTTTTAAAAATTTTTTTCCATGGGATAAAGGGATCGACGATGAACCATGGACGCCAGCGAAAAATGTCTAGCTCACGGCAGCTGTACAGGATACGCGGTCGCGCTTGGTTGCAGCGTTGCCAAACTTATTGAACGGACTACGCTAGTCGTAATCATTTTTCCGTAATTAGTCGTAATAACTTCCTTAGGTTTTAGTTAGGAAGGTACGATGCTTTTTTCAAATTAAGGATTAATTGATAAACGTATAAATGTAACCTTTCATGCATTATTTTCAAACAATGCGTTATCGTTTCCCATGAAAAAATGTACAACTGGTCCGACATTGGCCCAGTAGTGCGCCAACTCTCCTGTATGGTTGGCCGTTCTCTGGCATGAATGTCGGTCCATTAAGGGGTAAGGCCACTGTAAATTTTTTGAAAAATCGATTTTTTTTTATTGGCTTAAAAAATAGTTTAAACCCTCTAGAATAAGAAAAAAAGGTCCTGTGCGAAAAAAAATTTGTTGTCCTTAGGAAATGAAGGTCGCCGCCAAGCGTGTCAAAACTTGCTCCGAAACGACTGCAATTATATCGGAGATGGCGATTCCAAAACTTTCAAAGGCATCGTGGATTCGAAGACTTATGAAAATGTTGATGTTAAAAAAAAAGAGTGCATAGATCACGTGCAAAAAAGAATGGGCACTCGATTGAGAAACTTAAAAAAAGGAACAAAAGGTCTCGGGGGAAGAGGAAAACTCACTGCCAAATTGATTGACGAACTAAGCATTTATTACGGCTTAGCAATCCGTCGAAATTCCGATTCCATCAAAAATATGAAAAATGAGATCTGGGCAACCCTTTTTCACAAAATGTCAACGGATGAAAAGCCTCAGCACGAAAAATGTTCGGAGAATTGGTGCAGTTGGAAGAAAGCGAAAGCATAAAATTCCTTGGATGCGTATCATCACAATCAGCCAATGAGTGAGGAGGTTTATCAAGCCATCAAACCCATCTACATGGAATTGAGCCGGGACGAGTTGCTGGAGCGTTGCTTGGGGGCCTATACTCAAAACAATAGCGAAAGTTTCAACGCTACCGTTTGGAGTTTGGCCCCCAAATCATCCTCAAGCGGAAAAACTGTACTAGATATTGCGACGGATATCGCTGTTTGCATATTCAATGGCGGCCTTACCAACGTCTTGCAAATATTCAAGATGTTGGAGGTGGAAATTGGTGTACAGTTATATAATTTCTGCATCGAAGCCGACGCCAAACTCATCACGCACGCGGAGACATCTCTGAGCGACGCGGCCAAAAGTGCGCGCGCGCTCCAAAAATCAACCAGGAAAGACGAAGAAGACGAAAATTTGGCTATCGAAGGACAAATGTATGGTGCTGGGATTGCAGACTAACGGTAAAAATTTTTTTTAACTTCTTTTTTTAATTTTTTCCAATAAAAAACTATTCGCAAAACTTTAAACGCGTTTTTCTCGAAACATGGTTTTTCAAAATGGCACGCAGCATAACTCGAACAATTTTCATTTTTTTTACTTGAAATTTTAACCAGATGTGAACATTTACATTATCTTGAGAATGTCGATCGGAATTTTCAAGAACTTTATTTATTGATTTTTTATTAACAAAAAACTTGCCGTTTTTTTTCGTCAAAAATCAATTTTTTTTTTTCAAACGCACGCCAAATCCACAAAAATTGATACTTTTTAAAATCCGATCGACATTCTCTAGCTATAGCCCTCTAGATTAATGGTTTTTTTTTTTTGTTCTAGATTCAAAAGTGCACCAGTGGTGCTGCGTGCCGCGGAGCCCTGGAAGCAAAACATGTCCCGGGAAGATAGCTGTGGAACCGCCATTTTGTTTTTTTTTTCACTGTAAAAAAATTTTATAATAAAGTTTAATGTATGCCCGATAACACCATTAAAAGTTTTTTTTCAAATACCTTCAATTTCGGGAGCAAAAAATTAGTGAAAAAACCTTTTTTTTTGGGCCGTTACAGTGGCCTTACTCCTTAATGGACCGTTGTCGGAATGATATCCTCGGGCCAAGGCTGGCTACCGATATCGTACCGACATTGGACTCAACACCGGCCCGACAGTAGTGCCAAGGTTGGCCCAAGGTACAGCCAATATCGTACCAGCGTTGGTGCTGACGCTCGTGCCAAGGTCGGCCCAAGACTATGCCATCGTTGGTATTAAGAGCGGCCCGACGCCTGTGCCAACATTGGCCCAAGTTCAAGCCAATATCGTGCCAACCTTGGTCCAGTCCATAACCAACAGTGGTACGATAATGCCCCGAGTATCGACCGATACAACTCAGGGCATTATCGGTCACTCGTGTTACCATTTTTTAGTTGTTCATTTTCATCATTTTTATCGTCCCGTGTTCAATAATGTCTTCCACATACTCAAGAGTGTTCTCACACTCCGCTTTTTTAACATTATTTTCGAGGATTTTTTTCTCTGTTAAACACGACTCTATATTCATGACACATTTTTCGTGCTTCAATAACAGTTTATTCCAACATAATTTTTTTCGCACTTTTTTCAGTTTATCATATCTCTTTTGTTTATTCATATTGAGAATACGGTAAGAGCATAAGGGAAAAAATTACTGTTGCACGAAAAAGCGACGATGGACGCTACTCTTTGTTCGCGGTCTGCATCGATACGACACTGAATGGCGACTGGCGAGCAATTCATAAGACACGTAACGGGGAGTGATGCCGGCTCGTGATTGGTTCAACCTATTGACGCGAACAGTCGGTTCTTCGTCGTTAGTCGATACTGTCCCGACATTGGCATATTGCGGTATGCCGAGATTACGTATGAACGTAGGACAGTTATTGGCGAACAGTATTGGCCCATGGTCGGCTCCAGTAGTCCACCCTAACAGTCGGCTCTCCGGGGCAGCCGATACTGGCCCGACATTGGTATAGTACCGGTTGCCGGGATTAGAAATGAACGCAGGACAATTAACGGTAGACAGTATTGGCCCACGGTCGGCTTCTCCGTCTACGCCAACAGTCGGCCCTAGGTCGTTAGCCGGTACCGTCCCCACATCGGCTCGATGTCGGATGCCGGGCTCCGAAAAGAGGGTCGACTGAAAAATGGCAGAACCGTTGTTTCAATGTTGGGCCAACATTGGTTGCCAGCAATCGGTTAGCCAGTACTGGGCCGGACATCGGCCGTATTGTTCGTGTCGGCAATTTTTTCATCGGGTGTTTATGATACAGAATCATGCATACAGTTGGAAATCTCTCGACAGTGCAATATAAATGTTCCTTCAATGTTAGAGTGGAGCCAACTTATCCTTCTAATCTTCGAAAAAATAAACACTGGTTGCAATTTCCGGAATACACCTATCCCTGACTACGCATCAAGACATGCGGTAGCATCGCAGCGCCAAAGATGTCAGGGGTCAACTACAACGGAATTATGTTGTTTCTTTAAACAATCGTTTAAATCTTCAAAGTTGATTCCTCAAAGATCCCACGTGAATATGTAATTAGTTTCAAAGTTGCACAGTACAATATCACGGCACTGTGCGAATCGGATAACGCGTTTCGTTTATATGACATTTATTTGTATTTTGTTTATACGATACCATTGAGATATCGAATGATTTAAGAGCATAGTGTTGACAGTGAATTCTTAAAAAACAACTTCATCAATGTATTTTTTTCGCAGCAGTAAGTTATCACAAAACTTACAGGATTTCATTATCAGGTTTTCTAGAAATCCGATTTGTTTCTCCAAACGCGGATTGTCTCGCACCCCTTCGTAAACACCATCATGCAGAATTGGACAATACGCACAAGTTTAACCGGCAATTGGGAAACTCGGGGCAAGGCGAATCCGCGAGATAAGACGAATCACAAGCCTAGCCACTAAACAGTGTATGCAAACACACACTCCCGTTGGAGTTAGGAGAGACGGGGGCGGCAGTGAGGTGAATGAGTGTGAAAGTATCAACTGTGGCGAAAGCACGCAACTCGAGTGAGAAAACAATATCGATTTTTTGATAAAACGATGTAATTTTTGGTAAAGTTTAACATCGTTTCGGTTTATTTGAGTTGCTGATATTGATTAGAGACAGGTACACAAAAACGATGAAAGTTCTAATTATTAATATAATAAGAACGGTTTGTCAACAATTATCAAGGTGATTGCGTCACTTTTTGTTAATTTATTAACCGTCTAATGGGGCAAGATGAATACAAGCTATCGCAAACCCTGAATATTTTACAACGTACCACTATTTACGTTAGTGAGGGTGAAATGAAACTAATAAAGCATTTTTCTCCTCTTCAACCAACGCTTCTACCAGGGGAAGAAAAAAAGCTGATAAGTAATCAAAATGATATGGAAGCAAGATTATTCGGAGTAATCCTACAGAACTTAGACGATTGGTTTATGAAATCGACGGTATTGAGAATGAAACCACTTTCATATGCGAAAAATGCCAATAATTCGTGTCCCATCTCTATCCCAGCACTGTGTCATCTTGCCCCGCATGCAGGGTAAGATGGGAAAATTAAAGGTTTAATAAAACATATATATTGTGTGGTACAAATAAAAAAGACTGGTTTCTTCGCTTCCAAAATTGAAAGATTAATAAATGTTGATCAGTTTGAAAAATAATTAAAGTTGACTGACTCGTATATTATTTTATTCTTTTATTTGAACATGACCTTAGCGTTATCCTCTTGCTCCGACTTCCCCTATTAGTGTTCTATGGAAATTTCCCGCAGTCGATGACAATTAACGAAGCATATTGTTCCATATATGCACAGAGGCGTCACAGATGAATCATCAATGTCCCTTTTCAAGCGGCAAAATAAAACGAGTAAACTAAAATTATTTATTTAAATTATGATCAGTGCATATTGACGACACGTCTGAACTTTTCTTCGCTAGATGCGACGAGACACAACTGACTAGCGAGCGTTGAAGCGTCGAGACAGCGGACGAATAGAATAAAACGTGAGATGGAAAGAGGGATTAGGCAGTAAACAAGGAAACGTACTCGGCCAAATAAAATTATGGACGAATATCATAATGAGCACGAAGATAGAAAATTATAGGGCGTGAACTTTAAATACTTTAGAAATATAATTTAGAAATTCTCATTTTTCTCTCACCAAAGAACGATACTTTAGAACTTACTTCTCATCGAAGAACGATACTTTAGAAATTTTCATTTTTCAAGTATGCTTCGGGCCCTCTATTGTAGTACGTGCATTGAAAGTTCGCATGTAAGGTAAACGGCCCAGTTACTGACCACTTTGAGAGCGGCGGCGTCGGATTGCCGCTATTTATTCGGTCGTGATATAGCCAAACGGAAAACGTAAATGTCGTAGTTTGTGACCCCTGCGTGTACCGATTCACGACACTCATGGCGCAGGTTATAACCTCACTTTCTGATACTCCCGAATATCTCCATTCAAACGGGTTAAATTGCAATAAGTTTATGGAATATCAAGGACCCACGTTAGGTACAAGCCTCGAACTATATTTAATTAGTGCACAACTATTTTATTTTCTTTGCATAAGAATATGAGAGGTATATAAAATAACAAACAAAGAATAGTTATGAAAGATTATGCTGTTTATTTTGTCGCTTTCTTTTTGGCTCACTTTCTAAGCGCCTTAACTCTTCTTGCTTTATTTTCTTCACGTTAAATTGTTGTACATTTTTTTCTGTATTTTCCGATCATAAAAACTAATATCTTCTTCTCTAATTTATTATTTCACGGCGAATTAGAATAACTGAGCAACGCGAATTGTTCGACGCAATAGGTGATAAATCGAGGCTCAACAACAGCGGCATAACCTGAATTTTGTGACGCACTTATTGACATCGTAAATTTAAATAAATACGTAACCAAAAATTAAATTATTTCTTATCTTGTTGATAGTCTAGTTCCTGCTGAAGATTTTGACATCATTTTTATATCTTTTTATACTTACATGACGAGCAAAATTCACGATATGTCGCTTGTCGTGCCTAGTGAGTATCATCTAGCACTGCCACTGTGGAGCCCTTCAGAAGCGTGTCCGACTATTCTCTAGTCAGTTTCTGTTCTTAGAATTTCTTGAAAAAAGTGTATTTCTCCAATAATTAAAAGTGAAAAACTCTCTTTAATTAGGAGGTAATTAGAATGTTATTCGACAAAAATTGTATTTGTGGCAGTCAAAATTGTACCGTTGGTGTCACAATCGGGGACAGTGTCAGTAACTGGGGCGTTTACCTTATATGATGAAGAAGAGCATACCAATTTTTATTGATGTTTAGCTTCGAGGGTCTCACAAAGGTAACGTTGCGATAGAAATAGAGGGTTTGACGTTAGTACATTGCAATGGCCGGAATGACCTGAGTTCCTACATTGGTCAGTCTGAAACGCTACGATGTAGCACTGCTTTCTAAGTGGAGCAGAAGTTTTTACGACCGTATGTGCCTAGAGCTAGCCGGGAGCATTCGAGATTCCTACAATCCCTGATATCATGGGTCGGGATACCCAATGACGATATGGGTGTATCGTCACCGATGAAGCTGCAATTTACGTCGATCGGAGAGCGTCGCGTAGCGTACGGTCCATTCAACGACGCCTATCCGGAAAGTATCCGACCTCGTGCTGGAGTGTTTGACCTAGTTGTACTTTGTACTAATGTATCATACCTTGACGAAGTACACCTGTCAGGTAGCACGGCCCGGCAAATATTCATTCGACGAGCGTACTTTGAGTAAACGTCGAATTTCTTCTGAGTCACAGTGCTCTGAAACTAAACACATCGAACGAAGGGTGTGTATGAAATTTTGCCAAAAACATACGTAACATGGTTTTATCTCACAGTGTACACATGCCATTGCTGACACAACCAGCGTGGATATTTCAATGAATATCCTCCGAAAGATGTATTTTGAGAAAAAAAAAATACGAACAGTGGCAAAATTCTCGGATACAGCTGACCGTATTGCGTATATCCGTTATCGTTTTTCTGCAGTCAGAACAAGGATTAGTTTTAGCAAGTTGCTTATTAGTGGATCGATTATATTTTAACCGTAACATCAAAAATAAATGCCACAGTACTTGTGCTATAATGATTGTGTTATAACGATGGTGCGATCGAAACGTCATCCCAAGGGGTTGGAAAAATGATGAAATAATAGCAATACTACGGCAGCAGCACAAGCAAACGGTAACTTTATGTGGGTGAATGAGGTCTACGCGGACAAAATGGACAAAATAAAAAAAATATATAAATATTGGGGGAACGCACTTATTCGTACTTATCTTCGTCATGACTCTGGCATGCACGGATACCACCCGCATATCTAGGTAGAACATATAATAGTGTAATAATGCAGTGAGAACACGGTCGGAATCAATGGAGCTGTGATGATATACGAGGAGCAGACGCGAAATGGCATTGCTCTTTCTGTTAACCCTATCGTATGGTTGCGTGGTGCATCCGGTAGTGTAATAAAGTCGATAATAACCTCAAGCTCGGAATATTTAGTGCTGGCTATAAATCTTCACGCAAATCGACACAGCCGTACCGCCACTGGTCCATGCCATCGGCCAAGAGGCAAGAAAGAATACATATGTATTCTTACCTAGACGGCATTCTTTCGTGCATCGAGGCTTACGAGAGCCGTTCCTTCTAGTTTACACCCCGTGTGTTCTTTGCCTACATTTTTCTTATTTTTGTTCATATAAAATTCTGAGATAACAGCGCGCATTCGGCAGATAGTTTGAACTGTCAATCTTTACTTCTTACCAATCTCACAATCAATTTCGCACATTTTCCAGTTAGAAATATTTACTGAAGAGTTTTCGGAACTCGTCGCCAATTCGATAAACTTTTCAATATGGACTGCAAAAACGTATTCATTTTTTGTTATTGAATGCGAAAACACTTTCCATATTTTGTTCGCAGTGTGGCATTTTCGTGAGGCTGCTGTTAAAGATGGAAAATCATCATTTGGGCCACGATGAATGTTCCCATTAGGATGTAAGGTGTACGCTTTAGAAGGGTAAGATGAATGTTGCCATAGCCGAACGCGTCCCAATTTCCAACCATGTTCACGAATATGGTCCGAATGTGGTTGAAAGAAATATTAGTACACAAATGATTAATTCAATCAAAATTTTGCTACCGAGCAATTTAAATAACGGTTGCATAAGTATTCGTGATTGATAGTCAATTTGATTTTTTCTATCGGCTAAATATCCTTAAGTAACGTTAATTTCCGAATAAGTAACAAAGCACAGAAATTTCACGCCGGAAAAGCGTATATCTTGCTTTAACAACATAAGAAAGTTGGATCAAGAGACGCGACGGCGTCTCGACGCCGAGTAAAAAAAACAAAACGCATTTGACGTCACTGGTCGAGGCGCCGACCTCGACGCCACTGTCGAACTGACCACACGCCGCGACTCTTTATACAGTAAAATAGGCTCTCACCGTGGACGTTCAAACTTCGAATTGAAATTCCGCGAAAACACGGTGGCGAATCGTGACAGTCTACTGACATCGTGACAGATCGTGACAGTCTAATGACATTTTACCAATGAAATGTTATTTTTTCCCATCGATTTTAGTTGGTTGATTTTTTTATCGAAACGTGTCGCCTGCTTGCGGATACGAATTCTGCCGGCGGTAAATTCCACGTGGTGTTAGATCGTGACAGATCGTGTATGGAAAAAAGCAGTAAAGTGTAATAAAAGTACATAAAAAAGATTAAACGGTCCTATTCCGGTCCCAAAATTAATTTGGCGAAGGTGACTTTTTTCAAATTCTTACGTCACTAAATAACCGGCCCGTCTCAGAGCCAAAGTTAATGAAACACGACCATCAAATCGACATCGCGATTTTCGATGTGGAAAACGACTCCCATTTTTAGAAAAAATAGTTGTCAGTTCGTTTCGGTCGAAACGTGCGAGTGCTCGGAATACGAGGACATCGGTCCGGAGAAACGGACACACGAGAAATGGTTCGTATACGTATTTTGAATTTTGGAGCTATGGAGCGCGACGTTTCCCGACTCGCTGCCGGAAACAGACGTGGCGCGCTACCCGTGAAAGAATTTAGCCAGGGCTTCGACTAGGCCCCGATTATTTTTCTCTTACTCTGCAAGAGTGCTAACATGGCACCCGGCCACGTCCCTTGGAGGCCGATCACACTTTGTCGACGAGGGCCTAAAGAGGCTTATAAATCAGGGCCCGACTGGTTGATTCAAGAGAACCCGATCGAAGCCATGAAGCAACCCTATTACTGCCCTATAATTATCAGCTTTATTAGTGGATACTTATCAAGCGAGATTGATCAGAAGTATCTCGAAAATGGAGAAGTAATTGTAAAAAATTTTGTTATTAATCATTCCACATTTATTGGTACGAGAGCGCCAGATAACGTTGTGCTTTTGCGTAATGGATACGTCGCGGAGATCAACATTTTCGGGCGTAACAAGTCTGAAGAATGTTTGTACATTGAAGCAAAAGTGTGAAAAAAAAACAAATGTATTCATGTACCCAACAAAGTCATCTAAAGTTTACGAATGGCGAATTATCTCAAAAAATTCGATGGATTTTGTTTATCCAGTCACGAGGATTGAACGGAAATTAGTTCGATTAAAAATGTCGAAGCAACCAAACGGTGCTGTACGTACATATGTGCTGTCATTCCTGCACGCATGAATTATTTTTTTTTAAAACTATTTTTGTATTGCAAAATTTATTTTCCAAACGTTCTGAATGTTTATGGCATACAAATTATTTATAGTAAAATTCCACGTGTATGTTTATTTTAAGTGACCTGACCTAGTGTTTTATCGATACCTTAAGCTTTAAATATATCACATCTATGGAAGTAAGTCTAAAAACTAGAAATTCTTAAAAATAACTTTGCAAATATATTGTATGCCCTGTAACAACCACTGCCCTGATGAATCCCGTCTGGGCCCTTTGTCATTTTCCTCGCTACGACCTTTTTTGAACAAATTACCCAACCCTGTTATTTTCCTGTCGGGGCCTAGTCCGATTGTGTTGTGGAAAGCCCTAGTAGGGAATCCATATTCAAATCCTCATGGGCCCCGAATTTTTTTATGGCTGCCCTCCTAATTTCTTTCACGGTTAGTGTCAAAGCAGTTGGGTTCTTCAAGGGTACGGCTTCTGCTAGCTGTAACCTCCTAGTATGGTTAGAACGTGACAGTGCGATAGTAAAGTGAAAAGCAGTCTAAATGTGATATAAGTGCATAAAAAAATTTAACGGCTTCTATAAAAACAACGGTCCTTTTCAGGGCCAATAATGAATTTAACGCAAGCTCCTTGTATGTGAGAATATTTGTTCACTCGCACAAAAACAATTTAACGGAGGCTCCTAATGTTAAAATACTTGTTCCTTCGCAAAAAACAAATATTTGTACCCTCAAGCATCTAAACGCATATTTTGACAATTCGGAAAAAAAATGGCCTGTTAGTTTTGGTCGGAACGTTTGAGTGCTCGGAGAACAAGGACATCGGCACAGAGAAACGAGCGGACGACAAATTGTTCGAATCCGACGTTTCACTTTTTGGCTGCGAAAAAAAACCTCACGCTTCGCCCAAACATGTAAGTAGTCTTTATTCTTAACGTTTCTTGTTGCCCAACGTGCTCTCGCAGGCTTTGGCGATCCCGTTTCTCGCTTTTCCTCACACTTGTCACTCCGCTGTTTCCAGCTTCTCAGAGAAGCCTGTCGACAGTATTATCCATAGCCACTCGCTCCTCGATGCACCATCTTGAGTAAAACTGCTCAGTTGTGAGTGAACAAGTCAGTGCGTCTGTGAAATTTTCTCAGAAATTTGATCATTACTTCTAATGTTCCTGAATGCTCCTGGGTTGCTCTATTCTTGACATAACTCAAACAACCCGCCACCACTGAGCCGGAAGATTTGTTGGAAATGTTGGATTCGAACTCTGACCGTGTTACCACCGTCGATGAGCTCAACACCAGCGAGACGTTTCACACGGTTTACAGCAGTGAGATCACCGAGGAGGAGGCGGTGTTCTTTTTGAAAAACAAGAGGAAAGTCGGCAAGCAGAAATTCAGCGAGTCGTCATAAAGGAACGGAGTTTGTAGGGATTTTTTAATTTTTATGTGGATTTGGATTTGGTTCTCTTGGGCACGTAGCCAATTAACCAGCTGCTGAGGATTAATCGTAATGATTTTTATTCGTTATTACAATTTCCGGGAATGTAAAGGACACAAAAATACATCAAAAGTAAATACAGAACCTGCTCTCTATTATTAACAGAAATTTTTATGTCAGTGCCAATAAATAAAAAGTCAATATAAACACTTATCTACAATAATAATAGTGTGTATCGACAAATCAAATGCAAATACATAGAGTTTTACAGTGAAGTAGTTTAAACACTTTTCAATTTGCGGCATTGACGTAACTTTTTCGTATGTAATAAAGACTGGTATAAATATTGAAAATATACAAAAAAATTCATTTTTATACTTTTCAGTTTTTTTTTCAAGTCGTTTTCATTTTTCGTAATTCTTGCAAAACGTTAATTCTAAAAAAAATCCAGAGAGTTTTTAAAATTCTCTGACTTTTTCCTGATTATTCCAGGAGGAAAGAAATTTTTTGAGTTTTCCCTGTTTTCCATATGCGTAACAGCCATGTTAAAGGGCTAAGACTACTGTGGAAATAATAAATCCTCATTTGTCCCTTGAGGCAACTCAAATTGAACAGAAAGGTCCAACATGTGTGGCAGGAATCGCAGATTGACGGTAAACTTATGATGAAAACAATAGAACTGCTAGTAAAACTTTAAACGCATTTTTTCGACACTATGTTTTTCAAAGGAATGTACTCGATTTCTCGACATCTAATGGACGGATTTATTTGCTGCTTGGTACACTTATTCAATGTAATAGTAGCGTAGTCTCAGCCAACATTTTTCTTCTTAACATTTATTTTCATTAGTTATAAACAATAATGTTATTTTTCCTTGGAAAATCGAAAAAAAAATTATGAATGCAATACATTTTTAAAAATTCAGTCAAGTATTAGCTAACATTAGCTATTTAAAGAAAAAAAAACGTTTCTTTTCTTTCATCGTCACATCAACCGGGTGGCTAAAATCCAGTTCACCGTTGAGCTCCTCACCTTCAAAGGTCCTCAAGGCGTTTCGACAACAAAATCGAAATGCTGACGATGTGAAACGAAATTTCATTAAAAATATGAATAGTTAAATAAGTCATGAACGATCAGATTAAGGAGTTTCGACACCAAAATCCAAATGCTTGTGAACGAGTGAAATTCATCTCACCGAGAGATTCATTTAGGATTCATTAACTATCCAAAATTAATCCATTTTACCACATAGTTCTGGAGATTTCTAAGGTTCAAGTGGAACCTTCATCCACTGCAGGTGTTAAAATATTGCTTCGATTGAAATTTAAAAAAACAGCACAAACTGCGATTATTGATAGAAATGACGTATTAAAAAAAACTAACGGTTTCTTCACTTGGCCAATTGATAATACTCGCACAAAAATGTGAACTTTGAGCCCAAACGGTTTCGGACATCAACGAAACTTGTAGGTTAAATTTTATTAATGTTATGGATGGAGTGAATTACATATCTTATTTTGACTTATTTTGAAATACCCGCCAGTTAATGCTTGACTTTGTCGAGTAGCTTACTCGGGAGAGCTCGTTAACGCGGTTTTGCCAAATTTAACATAGAAGTTTCGTTAATGTGCGAAAACGAACCGATTGACCTCAAGATTCACATCTTTATTCGAGTATTATTAATAGAGCAAGTGGAGAAACCGCTTTACTTTTTAACACGTCATTTCTAACACAAATCGCAGTTTGTTCGGTTTGTTAAATTTTAAATCAGAGCATTATTTTAATTCCTAGAGCCCTATAACTAGGGTTTACGAAGTGCCACACGTGAAAGAAATTAGGAGGGCAGTCATAACAAAATTCGAGGCCCATGAGGGCTTGAATAGAGAATCCCTACTAGGGCCTTCCACAACACAATCGGACTAGGCCTCGACAGGAAAATAACAGGGTTGGGTAATTTATTCGAAAAAGGTCGTAGCGAGGAAAATGATAAAGGACCCAGACGGGATTCATCAGAGCGATAGTTGTTACAGGGCATACAATATATTTGCACAGTTATTTTTAAGAATTTCTAGTTTGAAGACTTACATCCATAGATGTAATATATTTAATGTTTAAGGTATCGATAAAACACTAGGTTAGGTCACTTAAAATAAACATACACATGGAATTTTACTATAAATAATTTGTATTCTATAAACATCCACAATGTTTGGAAAATCAATTTGCCATACGAAATAGTTTTTTTTAAACTCATGCGTGCAGGAATGCCAGCCCATATGTACGTGCAGCACCGTTTGGTTGCTTCGACATTTTTAATTGAACTAATTTCCGTTCAATGCTCGTGTCGGGATAAGCAACTTCCACCAATTTTTTGAGATAATTCGCCATTCGTAAACTTTAGATGACTTTGTTGAGTACATGAATACATTTGTTTTTTTTCCACATTTTTGCTTCAATGTACAAACTTCTTCAGACTCGTCATGTCCGAAAATGTTGATCTCCGCGACGTATCCGTTACGCAAGAGCACAACGTAATCTGGCGTGCTCGTACCAATAAATGTGGAATGATTAAAAAGAAATTTTTTTATAATCACTTCTCCATTTTCGAGATACTTTTGACCAATCTTGCTTGATATGTATCCATTAATAAATCTGATCATTATAGGGCAGAAATAGGGTTGCTTCATGGCTTCGATCGCGTTCTGTCGAGGCAACCAGTCGGGCCCTGATTCATAAGCCTCTTTAGGCCCTCGTCGACAAGGTGTGACCGGCCTCTAAGGGACCTGGTCGGGTGCCATGCTAGGACCCTTGCAGAGTAAGGGAAAAATAATCGGGGCCTAGTCAAAGCCCTGACTGAATTCTTTCACGGGCACGTGCATTACCAAATGGACGAAGGTTCAACTTAAACCTTCAAAATCCCCGAAACTATGTGGTGAACCGGATTAATTTTTGGACAGTTAATACATCTGAAATTAATCTCTCGATGATATGAATTTCAAGCATCGACATGCATTCCATAACTCATTAAATGATTCATATTTTTTATGACATTTGGTACACGACTTTGTTAATATACATACAAATAAATGTCCGAGCGACTTTTCAATCATCATATTCCTTCAAAATTAGTTTTTTTTCCAATGATGTCCCAGTAGCCAAACCCCTTGAGGTATAAAAACAATTATAAATTATAAACATAAAGAGACGAACAAAATATAGAAAGGAACTTTCGTTGCGTTCCAACGATGCAAACTTCAACGCCATTGAAATCTGTCAATTGTGGCACCACGGTACCGCGAGCAAACGATATCGGCATCGTTTAACGATGTTTTTTCCGGGCTACTGTTTATTGGTCACGATCCCGTAAAAGGCTTGTAGGACATGTTTTTCCCTAGCCCATAACCCAGCAATGCTTTATGCAAAGGTGATCCATTTTACCTACTGATGAGATATTATGTTTTTCAGTGAGGGGTAGGCAACTTTAGAAATTAATTTTGAAAAACTATCGTATGGGACCAAAGTTTTTTATTATTTGTAGTTGGAGGATACATTAACAAAGTATTATCAACACTAAACTAAGAATTATTATTAGAATTGCAGAGTTTTGGACCCCTAATTAAAAAATAATTCCAGATTATTCTTATTTAATTGTTAACAATGCTTTATTGCTGTGTTTATAAACTACAAATAATTTTTTAAATGTTCAATTCCATACAACAGTCCATTTTAATTAATTTTTAAAGTTGCCTGCACCACACAAAAAAAATAACAAAGATAGTATCTCGAAAATGGTTTACCGTTGCATAAAAGATTGCTGGGTTGTTTGATATCGGAAAACGTGCCCTACAACCCTCTTAAGGGATCGTGATAAATAACCAGTAGCCCTGTATATATATATATATGTTTATTCCGTTTTAAAAAGATATGCAATCTCGGCTACGCGATATGTGACCCAACGACAAAATATCCGCGACATGTGACCCAACGACAAAATATCCGCGACAAAGTATCCGAGGACAAAATATCCAAAAGACAAAATATCCTCACGACAAAACATCAGCGAGACAAAATCCTAAATCTCGTTCACCACGTCAATGGGGTTGCGCGCAAAACACCTTTGTGGGGTGTGTGAGATAGTGGGGTGGGGGCATATTACAAATTTCTTCATTGCACTTATCTCTTTATTATAAAGCTTTTGTATATAATGTTAATTTAATGTAACATTGTGTGCACTGCCACGCAAATATTGTATGTGATCGATGTCATTGTACTTCTCCACTACATTATTTATTCTCTCTTCTACATTTTGATATGCCTATTATAAAGCTTTTGTATATAATATTAGTTTAATGTAATATTGTTAGCAATGCCACGCAAATATTGTATATGATCGATGTCATTGTACTTCTCCATTACATTTTTTATTCTCTCTTCTACATTTTGATATGCCTTCCGACGTTTGGTAGCCACTCTCAAACCCGAATTTATCTGAGAAAGAACAACCTCCGTAATATTTTGTTCCGCCTTCATCACATTCAACAATTTTCCGATAACTGCGTGGTTCACACGAACTTTCGCATTAAATGCACGGTGCCCACCCTCGACAGTATTGTTGGTACAAATGGAATCATTCAGAACAGCGTTATAGCAATTCCATTGACAAATTGGAAACGCAGGTCTTCCGCGACGCTTCCCGCCACGACGGGTTACCCCGATTCATGCACTTTCGAAATATCCAATGAGCTCACTCAGTAATACTTCATTGTTATCGTAATATTCAGAATCAATGAGTTCACTAAATACCGTCGTCACATCATCTTCACGTACAAATGCCAGAGCCATGAGCATCCGAATGTTAAGCGCAAATACAGAATCATTATTGTATTTGGCTTGCAAACCATACAACTGTACGTGGCGCCACACGCTCTGACCGAAGGTAAATAAGCAGCCCGCAATTTCTACTGTTTGAAAAACTTTATGGAATGCTGTGATGGAAGCCAACTCGAAATCCACCATCGAACTTTTTACTTTGGATTCAGGCAGATGTCCTTTTAATACTTGCAAAAACGCTACATACGATTCTTCGGTTTTATTCGGCGCCAAGACGTAGACGAGCGGCAACATTTTTCCATTTATCGTACTATGCACGGTATAAAGTTGCATAAAATTTGCAGGCACTGAACGGAATGTACCATCCGCGGCACTGCTGCTCGCACTCAGACAAAATTTGCAAATTCTTAGTTGTTGCGAAAACTAAAAAATGATTCGTGTCGCCACCGCTATCGTGAAGAAGAAATTGTCACCTTTACCAGTCAATTGATAAGACGGTGGTATTTGAAGTTCGGACCGAGAAGGAGGATTTTGTAGTTGCGGATTTTCCTTTGCACGAACACGTTGAACACATCGTGTCGATGAATTTAATTTCGGTAGCTTTGCGGTAACTGGTGATGATACTTGATCAATGGCAGATGCGATAACAACATTAGGATTTTCATCGGTTTTTTTTGCACGCCGTTTCAATTTGTTGTGGACGGATCTTGCGCTCACTGACGCTGCTTTAGCAGAATGATCGTGGATCGGAATATCACCCAGAATTTTTCCTAATAATAATGATACATAATGATAAACTGATTATTTAATATATTCGATTCAACATTATAATAAATTAAAATAATAATGACCAATCACAATAATCATAATAACAATAATGACGTAAGAGGAAGAATTACCTGTACGGTTTTCTGAACTGGTGTGAACAATAACGTTACATGAACGTTTTTTATTCCCAACAGAACGCCAAGTTGTGCACGTTTTATTCACACTCTTTTTTGAATAAACATAGCCGTCACATATGAATAATTTTCCTCCTTTTTGTGATGGAATAAATTTCAACGGCATGACTGTACACTTGGCATGAAATAAATTTGTATTACATACACAACAGAAGGAAAACATTGACTGTCTCATGAAGCAAGTTGTCCTAGTTTAAGAGTAACGATATTAATCATGAATCAATCGATCTATGATTAATATAATTAATAAATAAATATCATTTATTAATGATTTATTAATCATTATTAATGATTAATTAATCATTAATGATTAATCATTTATTAATGATTAATTAATCATTTATTAATTATCAATTAATGATTAATTATTAATTAATGATTAATCATTTATTAATGATTAATATCATTAATAAATAAATGACACCTCAACATTTAATTACCGACAGCGGATATAATATCGGCAGATATTTTATCGGGTTGTCTTAGTTTAAGGGTAACGATATTAATCATAGATCGATCAATCAAGAGTGCACCTCAACATTTAATTACCGACAGCGGATATAATATCGGCAGATATTTTGTCTTGCGGATATTTTGTCATGAGGATATTTTGTCCGGCGGATATTGTGTCGTCGGATATTTTGTCGTCGGGTCAAAACGCGTGTTACCGAAATCTTCCTAAAAAATTTCAACGAGTAAAGAACGCCGAGTGTTAAACGTTCCCTTGAAGACATTTTCAATTACACTCCAATTACAAAATTCCAATTACACTCAAAATATTTTTAATCGTATTTCAAACAATGGGTTTATTTAAATGGTTACTTTTGAAAAATTTAAACGTACAAAAGAAGTGAAATAACTTTTTACGAAAAAGCCAAGTAAGTTGACTAGAAACGAACCCAAAATCATCAAATGCTAGAAATAATATTTTTCTCAACATTTTATTGTAATAAGACATACGAGTCGTTATGATATAAAAGTACAACGTATGTATCACACAAGTACACTGGAAATGCTGTCCAACCACTTGGCGTGCATGGTTAAAAATAAAAGCTAGGCGAAGGATATCGTTTTCTCAACAACTTGAGTATCAGGCTAAGAAAGGCATGAATTAACGCAATTTATTATTTAAGTGCAAACCTAGTTTCTGATTCCGCAAAGTATAAATCGAAAATGAGTGATGTAGGCCACACGACGTTTCAAATCTCATTTTATTTGCATAATTTGAAAAGTTATCTCGAAGTATTCACTTTGTACTCTATTGCCGAACCACCATACATCTTATGAAATCTAATTACGCCGTATAAATTTGGATGCAATGGGTCCATTTCTGGCAGGCTGAAGATTCGAAATACGAGTACGGGGCCAACGCTTGATGCTGGAAACGTAATATCGATAGTACTCTCGGCATCCATCGCTCTATTTTCGATAGTCTGTCAAAGTATAGTCGAACATCTCATTCCCAATAACCCTAATGTACCTGCTTCGGTAACTGATACGATGTTACCATGTGAAATAATCTAAGTAGATAAATCGTTGCAAAATTAACCTATGCAAGCAGTAGGAACGGTGCTGTAAGAAAATTGTGTATCTTCCCGAACTTTTATTCTTAACCATGCACGCCAAGTCGTTACACAACATTTCCTGTGTACTTGTGTGGTACATACGTTGTACTTTTGTATGGTTATGATTCGTATTTTTTATTATTATAGCTATATGGGTTTTTAAATAAAATGTTGAGAAAATTATTACGACTATGATTTGATGATTTTGCGGACATTTCTAGTCAACGGACTTGGCTTTTTCATAAAAAGTTATTTCACTTTTTTTGTACGTGTATATTTAAAAAGTAACAATCTAAATAGTCCCACTGTTTGAAATAGAATGAAAAATATTTCGAGTCTAATTGGAATTTTGTAGATACTGAAACAACCAAACATTTTCCAGGAAACATTTATTACTTGGCGTTTCTTTTTTACTTGTTAACGTTTTTAGGAAGTATATTATTACGGCTATATCCATTAACTTCTAGTTATTTTCATAGTAGGTGATAGCTATTTCCGCTTGGAAGAACGTAGAGAATCCCGATACGATGTCTAAACTAGCGGAGGAATTACTCGTACTTCGCTAATTTGTACGTTTACGCATTACTACACAAAAAATCTACCTTCTGGCGATAATGTGTCCACTGCACCAACTTTATGTCGCGATACTGGTTCGTGCGCGTGATTCAGGCCAGTTCCTATAATCGGATAGTAAAAAACTGCGTGGTTAAGACAATTTT
>OX632358.1:16528818-16584077 GCA_951751655.1 Ophion costatus | reverse complement strand
AGAGGAACCGAATCGGTAAAGTGTTGTACACACATTTTCCATTATCGGATTGCATTTATGTCGAGTGGCTGAAGTGTAACTTTCAGCTGCAGTTGTTGAGAGAGTGATATCTCCTATAGGGTAACTTCCTGTACAGTTTTTGTGCAATGCTCACTCCAGAAATCGAATACCAATAGAATGTTGTCAATGTTAGTAAGAAAGGAAATGGTCCACAATCAAACTTGCAAGAGTTTTGTTAATTGATTTTCCCGAGCTTGAAGCCCAAATGTAAAGATTTTTTCCCTCATGTTCTCTCCAATCGTGTCTGATGTTAGAACTATACAGAACGGGGATAGTACTTTACCTTCAGCAGATATAACGGGGTGATTGTGCGAGGGTGTTGTTGTCAGAACTGACTACATCCGAATTTTAACTTTTTTTGTGCCCTGTAAAGTGACCACTATGCAATTCCAAATTAAATCTACTCTGATCCACACAATGGCCGCTTTCATCTACGGATGACTTACTGTTTCGTTACCTCGACGTTGAATTATATTTGTTCGACTCATCAATATAGTTATTTTACGGACGACAATCCGATGTTTGTTTTTGAACTTCGATATCCATTTTGAAGTTAGAACGATATGATGCTTGGAATGTGTATCTACCTTCCAACTGGATTACGAAGAACACCGACGAATATTTCAGGCGTGCTCAAATGCCGCCCGTCTATTGGTGTGAATCGGGTCAAATGGAAGAGGTCAAAATAAAGAGTTCCGAAAAAATACTGGGCACTCTACAAACAACGCACCTTTAGATACAGATTATCCAGAAAATCATTTGTTTTTTGCAACATTAATAGACAACAATAAATGTACATATACAGTTATCGACAAGCCAAAAAAACAGGTTTTCTTTATGCATTACTAAACGATAACAAAAACTGCATATGTTTGAGCATCAAGCATTGACAGATATGGTTCTTTCCACTAATGCAATAAAAAAAAATTGCCACCATACTTTGGGCTTGACAATACGTAAATACATGAACTCTTCATTTACCGGGATCACTGCAGCAACAATCCATTTTCAAGCCAAACGATAACTGAAGATACGTTTTTTTTGTTGAGAGTCGAATATTTTTTTGAACGCTACTAATTTGTGTTCTGTCCATATTGTATGAATTCGAACATTTTTTGTAATGTAAGTAATGACAATTATAATAAGTACATACAGGATTTTGTTTGTTCGCTGCAGAAAATGCAAAGCTAGAGGTCAAATGTCAGGTTATGTCCGATTACCTCCACACTCACGAAAGTTTGACGGAAGCCGACGCCAAATTCTTGATTCAGTACTTTCCCCAGGATAAATAAATCAGATAGAGGCTAATAACCCAACCATGAATGCAGTATACATGTTCTACAAGAAACAGTGTATATACAAAAATCAAACAAAAATTCTCGCATCGGCTGAGTGACCCATGCCCACTTTGTCATTTCTGTTCGCTGTCCGCATACCTACAGTAGTCATATACAAGGATTACATTCTTTTCTGGCACTTTGGCTGATGTCACCATGAGCTCAGCATCGGCTGAATTCATTCGGTCGCAAATACGAGCACTGGAAAGCGTAAGCTCAAATTATATTACGAAAGTGTCGCAATAATTTATTTTTGCAGCCGTTGTCGTTGACGTATATAGAAAAAATGATAATCTACGGGAATTGTACATTTCTTTGAACATAAGTAAAGTACGTACATTTCTTGCACTCCATATAAGAATCATTGACGACGTTGCGGTACTTTTGAATTAATCCGGGCAAATACAGCAAAGAAGTTCGAGGCAATCAAGAACAAGTTCGAGAATCAAGAATTTTTCTGTAAAATCATTTTCTTTTATCCGCGAAACTTTTTTCTCCGAAGAGGCTGCAATCGAAGACAAAGGTTCAGAACCTCTTGAAACTTGCTGAGGACAACTTTTGACTGGATCCGTTCCGTGCTTGCCCGGAGGATATTTCCTCAATCAAAAGTCTGGCATGGGGCTTCGTGTATTCGCGCGGTTGAAAGAGAAAATGCTCGATAGCAACGGCTGGCATACCATAGCAAACGAGAAGCTTTAACTCAAAAGAATAGTCTATACATGTTTTTTCGTGTTTGGAAGGCTCGAAGCTGCACGTGAACGTACTGAATAAAAGGCAACCGACAACCCTATCCACGAAAAGTTTTAACCACAGCCATTCTCAAAATGACAAGCAAATAAATAGTTGCTGGAGAAAACGCCAAGAGACGTCTAAGAAAAAGGGGTTTAATCATAAATGGTCGGTTCCACTCCAACTGACAATACAGCCGCTGTCGTCAAGAATAAATTGTTTAACCGAAATTCTAAGTCAAACTGTAAAAAATGGTTTCGTTCTCGAACTTAACACGCATTGAGGACCAACGAGCTTCTGCATAATACGAAAAGTAAAAAAGTGGAACTACTATTCTTCAGCGTTGCTCTCCATTTGAAGATCCACGTGTAAAAAGAATTGACAAAATACTACTTCGTCAAGGCGTCACTAGAGAAGGAAGTTCTATCGAAGTTACCAGATAACAAAAAAGACATTCTAAAAAATCGTTAAGTATGAAACCACGGTAAGAGCGGAAAATGTGAGAGTATTTTCAGGAATTTGAAAAACGTCGGAAGTGAATAAACTTTATTGATTTTAATCGTTAATATCTACATATCGAACGGTGTATGGATAAAATTCGCTCTACTCCGTCATTGTTCTCAATTTACGCTCCTCGAAGAAGTGCTTCCTGAAAAGAGTAATGCTCGGCTGGTGGCCATTTGACTACGATGTAAGAGAAATAAAGTGATCGGTGCATGTTTCAGAATCGAGAATGAAATGGAATGAAATTTTTTAAATTCAATGTTCGGACTTTCGGAGTATAGTACTTTATACACAATATTTGCGTATGGTCGGTTTGTTGACCGAAGTCGAATTAAATTTGTGGTCGCCAGTTCAACTCTACCGCTTGTGCCACTTTCACACGTTAATTCAATTTCCAGAAAAGGTGCTATTATGAATCGGTACACCAGAGGCGATATACTTCAAAATTTTAAAATAAGTCGATCAAAATAAAAAAAAACGGAAGAATATTTAGAAACTAAACCACGTAGGTAAGAGTCAATTACTCAAAAATTTAGTATATGGCCAACGTTTGAATTTTTGTTCTTCTAATTTTGCGTAAAAATCAAATATTTATCTGAAAAACAGAATAGGGCCTCGAAATATTTGTTTAAATCATACGTGGTGTGAAATGAACGGATTTTGTCTACAATACACAACTATATTCATGCCAATTGGATGTAGTTTTTCTTTACGTCGTCAAAGTATTTAAAAAATATAAACGGGCTTAAAGTTTAGATGGGCCGCCCCCAAATGAAAACGAACTCTATTGATTCATTTTTATTGTTACTCATTCCAGGCCCAGATAAGATATAGCTTTTAAGCATCCATGAAAGTGTCGTC
The DNA here is from genome assembly GCA_951751655.1 of Ophion costatus. Taxonomy (NCBI): domain Eukaryota; kingdom Metazoa; phylum Arthropoda; class Insecta; order Hymenoptera; family Ichneumonidae; genus Ophion; species Ophion costatus. Next base: position 16,580,586 of record OX632358.1, on the reverse strand, counting down.
GTATAGACGCTCGTTTGATGTTTTACATACAAACGATCCTCCTGCGAGAGAGCATTTGACCTTCTGCACACAGCACCCCTCGTGCGTTAGGCTGTATCACAAAAAACCTTCGGCCATTTTCCGTATTTAGTCTCAATATTTGGAGAGAGAGATCTCGGAGCACGCATCTTTTACGCAGTGCAAAAAATCAATATATCACCATGATTCCTTGCCGTAAGACGGGAAGTGAAATGACTGTCTTCCCGTATGGGAAATTATTTCAATCATCAACCATCTTATTTTCGATTTTGAATCCGCGATCTTGATCGGTGATAAAAATTGATATATAGTAGGTAAAATATTTGTACACGTCGTGTTTTTCAAACTATTCTTCGAAAAAAATAAAATCCATTATGAAGTTTCTGTGGTCAATAGCTTATCCTAAATATACATGGTGTCTGTTTACAAAAATCTTGGGAAAATATGAACGAAAAAAATAAAGCGAAATTAACGATAGTTTCGTTTGAGATGTACAAATACTTTTTTTAACCACTGTAGGTAACAACAGTTCGACTGTATCTATTATAAATGAACATGTTAATAGTGCACCGTAAACACATCGCGAAAATGGAGATGAATCAAAAACGTCTTTCGAAAGTATTTACGGTTTCGAGAGGGATATTCGATGGAAATATTTTTTAAAACTTTTGTTCACGCGAACATGCAATCTCGCCGTAATGTTAATTATTTTGCGAGTCTGCATAAACTTTTTAGGGCCCCAAAAACAGTCTGATGTTCTATCTTTTTTTCTGACGGGAGCATCGCATTGACGAGATCGAGATTTCAAACACAATTAATACATGATCTTGCCAAACTTGAGTTTAAAAACATTAAAAGTTAATCATTATTTTGACTTTTTATTATTTTGACAACGTTCTACATGGCCAATGGGGTGGATGGTTCTGCAACTAGGGTGATCTCAAATAAAAAATATACCTCAAGTGTACTAACAAAAGTTTCGTATGATGGGATGTTTTTCGAAAGTAAAAAAAATTATCTAAACGCAAAGCTGTAGGGAGACCGGTCAATTTTTTATTTAAAAACCCACTTTAATCATTTGTATTAACGAATGGATGAACATATTAGAAAATCATCTGGTCATACTATAGAAATAGTATGGTATAAATAGGAAATACGCAAAAAGAAGGTAAAACGTAGCGAGGCGGTTTGCCGTAGGGCAGTGGGCGATCTTACGCTTGACATAACATTTCATAGCACAGTCAAATTTTATGAATTTTCACGAAATTTTCATTGTAAATCGAAGTGAAAACCGCAGGCTTTGAAACTTTGCAATAAAAACACTATATTTTAGAGATTTGAAGGTTATTTATACCACTCAAGTAGGACCATTCAGAATCTCAAGGAACTCAAAACCATTAATATTCAGCCCTGTCGAGATAAAACATCATATATTAACTTTTTCATATTCGTAGTAGTAGAATACGGGCAGAGTGGAAATCCGGAATGGTGGGGTAGGAACATAATGACCATGAGGTTCGCGTGTTACACACCGGTATTTTTCTTCTATCACCTAGTTCTACATTTGACCCTACGGCCCAACTGCATGCACGCTCCACGGCATTTGCGTGCTCGCGCTATCCGATTCGCGCTTTCTGATCGTTCTTGCGAAAGCTCGCCGATATTTGATGTTCACCTCGAGCATTTCCACGAGTGCGTCCGCTCGGAATGATAAAAAACTATTCATTCGCTGTTTTTATCTATCTTACGATCATCTTTTATCTTCATATAATTGACCACTTCCAATATGAGCTGGTGAACTTTTCCGGTAGAAGCATTCGAGTTCCAAACAACATTTGCGCCTTTTATTTGTTCTCTGTATATTCTTTCAGTGTTAAAGAGTAGCAGAGTGTTGATCATAAATACATTGGAACCTCCGTAAACGGAACCTGCACAGATGCTATCCCCTCCGATCTGTGCTGAATATCGATCTGTATAGCGCATGTTGGGAGAAGCGCTAGGCCCTAGCGCAAGGCTCGAAGCATGGTAGACAATGAAAGAGAGCTTTAAGGGGTACTCGAATCAGTCACCCCAGCTGTGCAGAGTCCGCGTAAGTGGATGGTGCGAAACCTCTGTTTTTAGAAGTGCGAAGCGGAGCCGATTTCACCACTGTGCCGACTAAAGAGGTTCCAGTGTATTTGATAAGATCAGGTAAAGCCGCACCAAAGCAACGTAGTAGGTACATCTATTAAAATTTAATTTTGGAACGTACGTGGTTGACAATCCACACTCAACTTTATGGGAATTCGGTGCTACAAGCTGCATTCGCGAGGCAAAGCGAACCACTCAGTTAGTTACACGAGTTTCTTCAGGACGCTCTTTCAATGGTATGACGCTCTTTCAATGGTCGAAGCCAACTGTCGAATAAACTTTTGACCGAATGGTACTGTGATTGTATCATACGGATCCCTTCGCCATAGTACAGTTGGAGTCGGGTGTCCGTGAATGTGGACGACGCGATAGTAATTGCTAGAGTCGCGATAATATCGCAGTTTGACAGAGCTGATTGTGTAAACATGTCCGCAACGATGTGCTGTTCATGGAAACACTTTTACATATAAACAATATCAACTCCTAGTTTGATATTTGTCAATGGCATTGAGATGACTAAGGGTTTGGTATTGGTCATACTACAAGGTTGCAACGTAATCGACATGATGATCATTGGCACGTATACACGTATCAAGTGTCAGCGGTGGGGACTGTTAATTGTTAGACGACTAAAGGCCTCGTTCGTGCATAGAGACTAAAACAGCCGCTTGAAATAAAATCAAACCCGCCGTCATTGACCCTCCGAGTTGACAGGGAGTCATTCTTACCCGAACAGTCCGCGGTAATATGCAGAGCCTCAAATGTAGCCACGCTATAGTGACAAATGATTTGTTTCTAAGTCTAGCTTTCCAGCTTCCGTGGTAAACCAATTTTCATACTTGAAGCCAAAAATAACTTGAAATAAGTTTTCCCCTCATGTGCACTTTGCAATCGGCTACAAAAATGTACACTCAAAGGGTTTCGATGTATTCGACAGTACACTCAAAGGGTTTCGATGTATTCGACAGTATTCCTATACTGTCCTATATGACAATTTTTCAAGATATGCGTTTTTTAATAGTCAGTCGTGTTGTATAATGGAATCGGAAAAAATTAGAAGAAGGCTAGTTTTTTGACAGATGATTTTGTAGGTGCCACGGGTGCTGAATCCAAGTTTGCCTAAAAATCAGGGTGTAGGGTTTTTTTAGCAGGAGAAGGGGATGGAGGTCGACTATTGCCAAACTACGACCCCACGAGGTTAGCGCCGGGGGACAAAATGTTCAGAAAAATCTGGGCTTTATTTTTGTCCCCAGCGCCGAAGTCGCGGAAGTTCATTTTGTGAATGCAAAAGTGGGACGAAATTTTGAAAAATCAGTTCGAATTCGAAAACACTTTAGGAAAAATTCATACAATTTTTGTTCAAATGGGAACGGTGGAGCCCTTAAAAAGACACGTCGATCGAATATCTGACCATTATTCCTCTTCGATAATATCTTCACCGCAAAAAAAATTGTCGAAGTACAAAAAAAAAATTGTCTATCGGATAATTCAAAAACAATAGTTTTTTCGGGGAAGGTTTAAAGGTACGAAATGTAGAGAATGATTTTCTCGATATTTTTGTCTCTATAGACCACCCTTGAATTTTTCTTTTTCCAATGCCTCTCGGGGGTTGAAAATTCAAAATGAAATTCTGGGAAAACCATTGGCCGGAAATAGAGAGATACGAGTTTGACGCTGTGGACAAAAATATAACTGCGAGTTCGAGCTGCAAAGTGTTCCACGGCGGCGAATTCGTGCGGTCAATAGATTTCCCAGAATTCCATTTTTAATTTTAAACGCCCAAGAGGGGTTGGGAAAACAGAATTCAAGGGTGGTCGATAGAGACGAAAATATAGAGAAAATTATTCTCTACATTGCGTACATTCAAACTATACGCGAAAAGTCGATTGTTTTTGAGTTATTCAATAAACAATTTTTTTTTGGTATTTCAACAATCTTTTTGGGCGTGAAGATATTATCGAAAAGTGATGATTAAATACTCGATTGACGCATCTTTTCAAGGGCTACAACGTTCCTATTTGAGCAGAAAGTGTACTAATTTTTCCTACGACACTCATATTTCTACTTGTTATACGTTGAGCCTATTTATAAACGTCACAAAATCACATTTTCCTAAACCAATATGTTTTGACAGTCTATCATCTCATAAGTGTTCCCTGAAAATTTGAAGATGTACCGATCTAAATTGACGGATTTATAGGCTGAAGTTGACGCCCATCGGAACGCTCAGAACGTCGTTCGAAACTTTAAGGGGTCTTTTCAGTATAGACGCTAAAAAAGGCTATTTTCATGAATTTTCGTGATAATTTTATATTAAAGATATTGATATAAAAGTTGCTACACTTAATAAATGCCGTAATACAAATAAATCCGAAATACATTTCAACATTTTTATTAATTTATTTAAGTCACTATTTATAGACGCAAATGGTAGTTAAAACAATGTCCTAAAAAATTGTAGGTCTGCGATGTTGATGAAATCTCGGAGATGGATCATCCAAAACAAAAAGTCAAACGGTTTTAGATTCGGTATGTTAATGGCTATATCGTATATCATACGAATATTTATATATGTAAAACAACTAAATTTTTGCATATATCATTTATCGAAAAAAACGTGTTTTTTTCACCGTTTTTTGGCAAAAAATGGTAAGTATCAAAATTTAACAAATCCTTGACATGCGCTATAGCTATAGTTGTAAGGAATATGTGGTTGAAATTTCATAAGGATCGGTTTAGTAGTTTTGAAGACTTTATCAACAAGTCGTCAAAAAACATTGTTTCGAGAAAAGCGCGTTTAAACTTTGTTTCGGTTACATAAATACATAAAAAATCTTTTTTCTATGTATGTCAAAAGAGTATTTACTAAGTGTAACAACTTTTATATCAATATCTATAATATAAACCTATTTAAAAATTCATGAAAATAGCCTTTATTTTAGCGTCTAAAGTGAGAAGACCCCTTGAAAGCTTTTTTTCGAAAGTACGTTTTTAAAGTCGGTGAGCAAAATATCTAAAGAGCTACTGTATCGAAGTTTCTGAAATTTTCAGTGCTTTTTCTAGATGTAAAAATATATTATTTGTTCGGAAGACTTTTTTTCCGATGTATACTTTCGATTTGGTGAACTAAAAATGCTCATTTTCTTGCAAAAATCAAGCCTCTCACTTTCAACACGAAAATGTAACGAAAGTATACACGAGATTATAATGAAACCGGATTTTTAAATATTAGATAACCTGGTTCAGAAGGGCACTGCTCATCGCAAAAATCGTTTTCGAGAGGTGCTCTCGGGCATCAGCTGTCAACCAATGGTAATTAAATATTTTTACACAAAACATACAGAGTGTTATTCAGATCATACTTGTTTAAATACCTTATTTTGTAGAAATGTATCTTTAGGGGCTATCACCATGTTATTTCAGCCACCAATTTATGACACTATATAAAAACGTCCAAAATCTTGTATCGCCAATTGAAGCATTGATTATTCCGAGCTACCAATAAACGTATAGGATAACTTCCATTGTAAACAAAATAAGATACGGAAATACCTACTCTACAGCGTGCGACGTTGATCGATGAACTGCTCGCCTTTACTCACCATTCTGGAGAAAATGCGTTTTATTGCGAGGATGTTGCTGAAAATTGTGAAGCAGAATTGGCGGTTATGAGCTTATCAAAGAAGCAGGATTCAGTCCCTGTAGGCTCGGAAAGGAGAGATCGTGCTACTCAGGCGGGCGTTATAAAAGTATACCGCCTTGGGCTTTAGTTTTCTCTCGCTCGCTCTTTCCTCTATCCATCCTACTCGCCGTCCGCCTTTGTTCGTTCTATAATGAATTCAGTAAGTTTTGTCGAGGGTGGTAGTTTCCTGCTGGCACCCTCGAAATTGGCACATAACGCTGGGTTGGCTCGGGGAGCCAGTCGGGAGCCCGCAGTGGGGCTCGGGGTAAGAGGTCAATTTATGGACTGACGCTTCCTTTATGACGAGGTGCCCCACCTCGACTCGTTCAGTCACTCGGTTTGCGACTGAATTTTACACCGTGACTCACCAAGCACGCGTAACACGCCACGGGGATCGGACTTGCATTACCTTCGTACACGAATAAATTTCAGCTTTCCGTTCCCCATTCCCCTTTTGACTTTCTCTTCCCCAATTCGAGCATGCGCTCAAGATACACATTGGTCCAGACGCGCACTTTGATGTTTTTCATTACATTCGATCCATCAAATTCGTAGGAACTCAAATGACCTTCACTGTTTTCGAAAATATTCCCAAGGACAAACTCAAATTCGGTCTTGTGCAGCATTTTTGTGCAGCATTTTAATGTATGTGTCAAACGTGTGATGTTGACGGTCAAGGATGTTATTACATTACACTGCAGCATGGGGATGTGCATATTCTGAGGAATCTATTATTTGAATTTGACCGACCAGACAAAGATGTCCGGATTATCATTCGCGATAGCAGAACAAATCGCCTGAAGCGAAACTTTCATTACTTCGTACAGTCACCGTCCCGATGTTATACCCCAGATAGACAGTCATGATTATCACGCTGTGCATACAATTGATGAGGCAAATTTTACAGCATATTTACTACATGTCGTGATGCAAAGCCGTGAACTCATTTAGTGTCGTGAATGTACAAAGCATTTTGATCTCAATATGTCGTTCACAAATGCATCGTACGTTTTGAGTACGCCGAACTCATATCGCTGTGCTCAAGTGTCCGCAATTAATATCTGCAAATTATACGTCATATGGAAGTCATCCAATGACTTGTGTTGATGAATTCACTGAGTTAGCACTGGTAGTAGACATGTTATGCAAGCAATATGACGGCGATATGCATGTTTGTCAGTGATACATTCGATGGGCGCAACATGACGGCGATATGCGTGTTTCTCAGTGATACATCTTATGATGGCGATATGCATGTTTCGAAGTGATACATTCGTTGAGCGCAATATGACGGCGATATGTATTAGGTTGATAAAAAAAGTGTTGTCGCAAAAATTTAAAAAATGTTTTTTTACATATTGACGCAATATGACATCGAGCTATGTCAAGAATATTCTAGAATGTTTTCTACTCGTCCGCGTGACAGGGTATAAAAGGACGAGCGCGCGTTCTAGTGGACAGAAATGGCTTTGGTCTCACAGGAGCAACTTCGAGCGATCATATTTTACAAGTGGCGGCGCGGCACGAACGCAAGCACACCTGCTAAAAATATTCAGAATGCATTCAGCGAGAACGTAGTTTCTCATCGAACAGTCCAGCGTTTGTTCAATCGTTTTAAATCTGGAGAAACAAGCCTTGAAGATAAGGAACGTTCCGGACGACCGTCGACCATCGATGAAGATGCATTACTCCGCTGCATCGAAGAAAAACCGGAAGCAAGTACGCACGAGCTAGCAAGAGAACTTGGCTGCACCCAACCGTCAATAGTAAACCGCTTATACAACTTGGGATACAGGAAGGTTCTAGCTCAATGGATACCACACCGTCTCACCGACGCCAATAAGAACTGCCGCGTGACCATCTGCCAGTCTCTCCTGCTTCGCCATCATCGCAAGGAGTTTTTAGAAGATCTTGTGACGGGCGATGAAAGCTGAGTCTTGTATGATAACAGAACGGGTCTAGCCTACTGGCTTCCTATCGCAGAAAAACCGCCACACTAACCGAAACCGGATCGTCACTCACAAAAGATTTTGTTGTGCTGTTTCTGGGACGCAAAGGGAATGCTGTTTCACAATTTTATCCCTGTAGGCAAGACGATCTCCTCTACACGATACATCGAGAATCTCCAGGAATTGGCAAAAGCTAAAAGAGAAAAACGGCCAAGACGCGCGACTTTGCACCTTCTCCATGACAACGCGAGACCCCATGTCGCAAAGGAAACCCACAAAACAATCACTGAGCTTCACTGGAATACCGTTCCTCATCCACCATACCATCCCGACATCGCGCCATCTGACTACCATTTGGTCAGACGTTTGAAGGCATATTTGAGGAACGAAACTTTCAAAAACGTCGACCATCTCAGAAGGGATGTTTCAAATTTCTTTGAGTCCCAGCCGCCGCAGTTTTGGGCAAAGGGAATAAATGAGTTGCCAACTAGACGGTCGAGTGTCATAGGAAGCGATAACGAATATATTGTTGATAATAAATGTTTTGTATAAGATATATAAATAAATAAATTATATTGAAATTATTGCGACAAAACTTTTTTAACAACCCAATATATTTGTCAGTGGTATATCCCACGAGCACAATATGATGGCGATATGCATGTTTCTCAGTAATACATTCCATGACGGCGATATAAATATTTTCAGTTATACATTCGATGAGCGCAATATGACGGCGATATGCATATATCTCGGTGATACATCCCATGAGCGCAATATGACGGCGATATGCGTGTTTCTCAGTGATACATGCTATGACGGCGATATGCATATTTCTAAGTGATGCATTCGATAAGCGCAATATGACGGCGATATGCATATTTTTCAGTGATACATCCCACGAGCGCAATATGACGGCGATATGCAAATATGACGGCGATATGCTAGTCTGATGAATTCACTGCATGCATATTCGCGTGACAACAACTTTGCTTCTTTTGGATGTATTATTGTGAGTCATCATATGATACAAATATGACTTCAACGGGAGCACTCACTAGGGATACACAGCTGTGACACTTTCTATGCCTCAGTAATGATGTACATATGATGCCAATATGAGGTACATCCGTCTATCTGGGACATCTTTATACATTTGTTGTTTGTTGATCTACAAAAAAGACGGAAAAATGCGCAACTTTAAGTGCAACGGCCACATCGTTAAAGCAGCCAGCGAATCTTGAATTTTATTTTTATTAAGTACAAAGATTATTCGTTGGTAAACTAGTATTAATAAGTAACCACAACAATACATACGTGGTAGCAAAAAAAGCGGCTCTCACAAAACCATAATATTGAACATTTCCCATGCATATGTTGATTCTTAACCCTCAATCCGTAAAGGTATTTGAGGTAGCTTAATCCCGTGAACCTGGGTCGTTTTCGCCTTCGCCCTACCGAGCCAACAATTGTCAGCGAGAAAATCTGAAAAAAATGTTTGTCTTTGAGGCACCATAATTCCGTGAACTTGGGTCGTTTTCGTCTTCGCCTTACCAAACCAACAATTGTCAACGAGAAAATCTGAAAAAATTCATGGTCATTCTTTAGACTGTACTTCTCAAAGGAAAATAGGGTTTTTCTCCTTATTTTTAATATTATTTTCATTAAATATTAAACAACCTGTGAAGAGAATGATTTTGGACGGAACGAAAATGACCCAGGTTCACGAATTAAGTTGTAAAATAACAGTGACCAAGGGGGTATATCTACCTAGAGGCCCAAAAAAATTGACAAATTTGTTTTTTTTTGGGGAAACGGTTGGTTGAATCGCATTCCTTTTATCACAAAAGTATATATTGGAAGCCTTCCAAAAAAATCACCGAAAAATACAGAAAAACAAAAAATGGCCGCCGGCAGCTGAAGGCATTTTTTCGTGACGTTTGCCGGTGGACCAGCTTAAACGGTCCATCTGAAATCGAAAACCAAGGGATTATTCAAGTTAACAATAAGTACGAGTCGTTGAGGATTGTCGATTTTTGAAATCATTCATTTTTAAAAACGTAGCGATGAATTGAAACTCGAGCATACAAAATCTATGAAATAGTCGCCATTGTTCACGTAACTATTGAAACACGAACTTCAAATATTTCTCATCGTATCTCCTGTAAATTTGGAAATAATCCATCAAGTGGTTCTCGAGATATCATTTCCACCGACTTTGAAAACCATTTCGAGAAAAACTCGTTTAAAGTTTGAAGTATGGCGCTGTTACCGGGCGCCCGGGCAACTGTTAGAAGCTGTCGCTCATTCAATTTTCTAAATATTTCAATGAAAATTTCAGGCAATATAGCTAAAAGGTGATGTTATCGAATATAAATATTTTTGGAAAATCCAATTTGTTGGCCCACCTAGGTAGATATAGCCCATTAATAGTATTTGTTGGCAGACCATATGTATAGTGATTCAAAACCGAAGCTTGACTCATAGGTTGGCGCCTGGATAAGCGGGTTCGCAGAACAAACTGCATGATAACTTTTCATATTCTAAGACCCAAACAATCTGTGCAGAAGACTCACTTGACGTAGACCAAACGTTCCAACTATAAGTCTTACTCGTACGAACGGTCCTTGAAATACGTTAACCGTCTTAGGCGTATTCTTTGACCTTGAACCACGACAACGTTTCAATATCTCAGATAATGCGACTATGCGCCAGTATCATGCACCCATATTAAATGGTCATCGAATACCAAAACCGAATTAGTTCACATATTCTACTTTACACAACCACAAAGTGGGAACTAGTTCCCACGATCTTCCTAACCAATGACGAATTCCAAGATATGTTTTCGCCATGCACAAAGCAATGCAGAAAGAGGAATCCAAGGATGAGTTTTCACCCTACCTGCCACTCGAGTCCGAAAAAATACTGTATTAATATAAGCCAGGTTTCGGTGAGTAACCAGAGAGTTGTGAGTTTTCCGTCGACCATCAGTTCATTCTCTCGTCAGAGATCGACCCCGTACTCGTATACATCGACTCACTTATTGTTAATCATACGAGAAAATTAAAACTTTTCTAACGAGAAAATTTAAATATTCCTAAGTCTTACGATACTCGTTATCAATTTTTTCGATCGAACCAATCCGACGCGACTTTCATGTCCTATGTTAGATTCAAGCTATATAAAAATAATAGCAAACTTCCAAAACCACTCAAAAAAGAGCGCTTTACGTTAAGCCCGGTAACTTCCGGTATTAATAAAGTACTTTGATGGATCAAACGACACTTCAAAACGTTCAATATCATTGAAATTAATTGTAACATTTTTGTACATTGATTCATAGTCATTATTCTGCTTTTGGCTTTATCCCGTTTTACAAACTACTTTCTTTTCTCCTTAAGAGTTCATTAGCGGACGACAATCTTGTTATCGAACCTTGCTCCGGCTATTCGAGCCATCAAGTATCAGAATCCCATAACGTTCACCCTTCACCCCATGTCGCGCTATTGCGCTAAACATAGGAAAAATGAGAGGAATATATAAAAACTGTGTCCTATCTCTTCCAAATGTGACAGCGGAAAAAAAATTTGTGTTTGAAAGAGCAGTCATTTCGCTTCATATTTATTTTTCAGGGAGCTTTATACAACTTTTTTCCAACTAAAAAAAACCAACGGTGCATAAATAAAAAATTCCCACTTTGGAAGGCTCAATTATGACTCGACTAAGAAACGTCGCACAGTCACCACGAGCAAAGCGTTTGAAAGCTGATTTCTGTATTAAGGGAAGGGTAGGGGTTTCAGCGTGAAAAAAAAAACACGTTTTACGAATTTTTTCATCTATATGGATAGAGTACATTTATTGAAATCTTTTGTACATTGTTGAGTGTCATTTCAAGACCATTCCATGAAATTTGTGCCCAAAAATGTCCACAAACAAGCCGGTGACAAAGCTTGTCCAATAACGCCTTTGGAAAAGCACGATTTGCGGTGTTCACTGTATCTCAGCTAGAAATTATCTGAAATCAAGTACCATTAAATTTTAGTCAAAGTATCATCAAATCTTCCCCTCAACGGTCTTTGATAATTTTTTTTTCATTTCTAAATTTTTGGTGGTCGTGTAAAGTGAAAAGTGCTATTTTTCACGAAAAATTCCGCCATTTTGGGGGTGGAAAGCCCCCTCAATATAAAAAAAAATCTCAAACTAACTGTTGGGGGGAGGTATTTTATATGTAAAAAGTGTGTACCAAGTTTGAAATAAATCGGTCATCTAGTTTTCAAATGGCAGTGAACACGGACTTTAAAAAAGTGGTTTCGAGAAAAACGCGTTTGAAGTGTTAGCTACAGTTTGAAACGCGAGCTACAGTGTTAGAGGAGCGGGACTAAATGGTCAATAACTTCGAGAGTTTTGCTCTGATTGATGTGCAATTTTCGGATTATATTCTTGGAATGTTTAACGATAAGAAAAGACACAAAAAAATCGATTTTTCAAAAGTGCGAACCCCTACCCTCCCGTTAACAAAATCCCTGAATAGAACTGATTTTCCCATTTTTTTTTTTGTTATAGCCGAATGCGGTATCAAGAAATGCGCAAACGTAGATATTTCACACATTTTTTGGTTAAACGCGGCCTAACTCCATAGAAACCCAAAAAAATAAAACCCCCAATCTCTCCAATCTTTTTTAATCGAGGATATGCTAAAGCAGTATGCAAAACGTCAAACTCTTGGGTTTTGCGTTTCTTCGTGTCCCAAGGTCATAAATATTACCAAATTGTTCAATCTTTCCGTTTTCTAACAGAAATCTTCGTTCGTACCCGGAAAGCCCACGTGAGCTGAAAAACATGGAAATTTAGAAACTACCGCCGGAATTGTTATTACCCAATAATAGGGACGCATATATTACTCACCATACTACATTCCTTGGGGGTGTTTGATAGGGAAAAAACTGTTTCAACGCTTTCCTTGCAGATGCTGTGCGACTTTTTTCACCCGAGTTATGTTGTCCAAAATAAAAAAAATTGATAGGAAAAAACTCGGCGTTCCAACGCTTTCCTTGCAGATGCTGTGCGACTTTTTTTCACCCGAGTTATGTTGTCCAAAATAAAAAAAATTGATAGGGAAAAAACTCACAGTATTCCAACGCTTTCCTTGCAGATGCTGTGCTACATTTTTTCACCCGAGTTTTAATATCCAAAATAAAAAATTTAATATTTCATTGGCAGTCGAACCGTTGGTCATCGTACAGTCCTCAAAAAAAAAAAAATATATCCGGAATGAAATGCATGCTCTTCGAAAATATCAAAGGATTGCTTTAAAAAATGCATTCACCAAACACAACCTCAAAGTTGTGCAAATTTTTCCGCTCATGCATTTTGTCATTCAATAAACAGTAACTTTATCTTTAAAAATAGGAAAACTATTTTCAAGCACGGTTTTTTAAGACGAAGATTCACGCTTCGAACTAGCCTTTTGCTCTTTTTCGTACAATGATTTACCACAGAAATATACCTGTTTAAAAAGTGAACATTTTGGCGATAATTAGTGGAGCTTCAATTGTTGCGCGTATTGTATATCTTACAGGGCAATCCCAACGTGACTTATTGTCAGTTTTACACGGTGGTTGTGATGTTTACAAAATAATACTGTTTGTAAGGATTTCATTATATATCTTGCAGTTAACTACTGTTTGCCGTAGCTGTAAACATATGCAGTGCGCAGTGGTAAAGGAGCCGAGTGGCTTATGTTTGACCAGTGGGCAATTGTGACATTATTATTTATAAGTATTATTTTTCTATACCCCGGTTCAAGTAAGTAAAAATGCAATTTCCTAGTTTTTCTGGTGGTTACACGAACGTGCCGAAGCACAATCTCACCACAAGTATCCTTGTCGGTTGAAATTTAGAAGTTTCCGGATGAAGCTCTAGCCCCAAAGATTTAAGTAGGAACTATTGATTCTTCAGCTGATTTCTTTGCAGTGAAATATATTACACTGAATTTGCGCCGTAACCTCTTTTGTGCTGAGGCATCGTAACTTTACATTTCCATTCGTCAACAGGCCAACAATTCGATCAGCCTATTCCGCATACACGTGTAATGTTTCAGTTAGGTATGCCTGGATGTTGAAAGTGTCGATAAAAATTGCTGACGATACAAAAGTCGTACTTCACGGACGAAATTTACTGACATTTAGCGACATGACAATTTTAAATTATAATGCTTAACAAATTGATATTTAATAAATAATACACGTAATATGTACATATAACCACATATTAGGAGAATAGAGAAATTGAATCAATAGGTTTATAATTCTTATTTCATTCAAAGTTTTTAAAAACACTTTTGACGATTATTGCATTGCCAGATATCTTATAAGCGGGCATATAAATATAAAAAATCTTGCATGACACATGCTTTGTTAGTTGAGATATTCCAAGCTCCCCTTATTCCTTCGATTATTGTAATGAACGACGAATGGAAGCTGTTGCGGATTAAACTAACGTGCTATATTGCTATCACCTCAAACGACACCTGTGCTGGCAATTTCACTTTTATTCACGTGAGACTACTGCCCAGAGCCTGGAAAAAGGGTGAATTTTAACATTCCTTTGATGGATACCCAGGTGATAGAATAAGAATGATTGACCTTTATTCTTCACACCTTCAAGTATGTTTACGAATGTTTCCGCCAGATTCTGTTTTTTATACACTGCCGCGTAGAAGCAGGATGAAGGGAGTCACCTTTGTCTGAGTGTCCGGCGGCCGACAAGAGTTCTCCAATTTTGGAGTGGACTTAAATTTCTACACTATCCCCTGTAGAAATTTACGTTGAAAAAAGTGCCCCTTATCTGCGTTCCTAAGATAATATTCGGCCATAATCAGTGTAGGTTGAAGTGTAGGTAGAGGCTTGCAATGTATTCTTGCCAGAATATCGTAATGACAAAACGTAGAGTGTAGGCCGTACAAAATGATGTTCGGATCTTCCCCGCCTATTCCATAAGTGATAATTACATTGTTTGACCGGGCCCAACACAAAGTAGAGAATGCCAGGTCACTATTCCGCACGGGTATCAGACAAAGATGTCTCGCTTCTTCCAGTTTCACCACCACCATTTACTTACAAACTGTTGTGCAAGAATTTGCAATCATACTTGAAGATATGTAGAATAAATGCAACTAAACGGAATTTTCATTCTGTCAGTTGGGTATCCACGGAAAACTGAGGAAATTTACTTTTTCCGGGCTCTAGATTCGCAGTCTCCCTTGCATTATTTTTGTTAAAAAAATTACAAGGATTTTTGCGACAGCGATAATGCAGCAACTTTCAAGAAAGTTACAAGAAAAAAAGAGACAAATACACGGCCTCAAGAAGCGAGAGTTGCATTTCTTAAACAGAGATACAATGGTGGTTATATTTAGCCGGAGAAAAACGATGAGCGGATGTACAAAGAACGTGTGCAAGCTATAATAAAAGAATATGCAAGTGCTTGCTCGTGGTTGTATCGATGCCACTCTCGGTGGGATACGATGGCAACCGCGACAATGCGTTCTACAGATTGCTATCGAACCTCTATTGTCAACCATTAAGAATACCTCTACGCCGTTTATTCGGCAAATAAATCTGTGAAGGCGAGGAATGCACTATCGACCATTAGTAACCATACCAACCGATGGTCGCGTCATCAACACTGCTCGGACCTTGTATACACTTTTGTCCTTACAGCTGAATATTTCCGGCCCCAAAACTACTCCTCCAGTCTCGAGACTTATTTACGGTTAGGGAAGCGCATGATTCTACATACACCAGCGGCACGCCTCGAATCCGGGGAAAATTCAATTATAAATTCTCGCTGTATCATAGTTCAGGCAGTATTTCCAATCGGATCCAGTTATGTAGAGCTGGATGGAGCCTGGGTGGAACCTGAAAGCAGCTGAGAAAATTGACAAATATAAACGAAAAACTGCAATTGCCGAAAGCCTTCGCGCCACACGGTCCCCGACATTAGAACTTTATTGGGGATCACGCATCACCGGTTCACAACATTACTCAAAGGTAGGTAGCTTCGAAGCAATCTGAAGAGGAAGCCACCACCCTAGCAAGAAAGATCGAATCCCGGGAAAAGGCTATAAAGATCCTACACCAAATAGATGCGGATATAGGGGCTAATTATGGAAAATCCGGTGACTTTGTATTGAAAATTTCTATCCATTTTGGGGGTACGGTTTTTTGTGTCACATCGTTTGTGTTTTGTGTCAGATCGCTTAAAAAGACCTTCAATAAACATAATATATCCTTTAGATGTTTCACATTCTCTCTGAGGCCGTAAAACTCAGAGAGAGGTAACGCATAACATTTCGTAGTTAACAAGCAGTAATGACAATGAGGGGTGATCGATGACCGACCATGAGAACGAAAAGCTTAAAAATCGTATTCACACGAGTAACACGTTTCTTTGGTGCTTGTCGAGTGATCCTCCGTGTACACAACTTTGGACACAACATGCGCTTAGGCGCATGTTTTATCGAAGATTTCACGTGTAAAAACTTTTAACGTGTTTTTCTCGAAATGACTTTTTTACCTGGCTTTGGTGATTTCGGAGAAATGGCTTTACCAATCGGGCTAACATTTGTACTGCATATTCAGCATCCCGAGTACAAATATTGTCAGGGTAGTCTGATTTTTTATCCGGGTCTGATCACGTTGTAGCACGAAGGCCTTACTTAAGGTATGCCATAATTTGCCTGCTGCAGTTGGTGTCAGATGATAGTGAGGCAACTGGATGTACTGTTTCCTTCAGTTGTCTGATCCAGCTAGCTTCAGGCGATGGTCAGACAATTGGACTTACGGCTCGATTCAATTCGTCTGATCTGGCTAGCTTCAAGCAATCATCAAATAAATGGACCTATACACAGTTTGGCGCCTTTTACACGCTTAACCGCTTATCAAACACCAGACGAACTATATACAGCGTGTCCCTGTTATCTCTGCCACTTTGAAACAAAAGTTATACAGTGTGAAGGGCCATTTTTTTTATTTCGCTGGTGGCACTGACGCACATTACAGGTCACCTGCACTTTTTAAAATGGAATGGTACATTTTTTCAACCGTCTTGTGGAGCACCTCAAGCCGCATAAAATAAATTTGGGGGTCGCAGTCGTTCAAGGTCATTGAAGGTCAGTATCGATGAAAATCGGATCGATACCAAACATATATTCTAATTTATATTTTATTTCAATAGGGGTTCAAAATTATCTCCACTAGCCTCCAAACATTTTTTGCAGTCAGATAGTCAGACACTGTTTCGATCGTAGAATGCTTTCCGGAGTGCTGCTGTTACCCGCATTGATGGTGCGTTCTCGCATTTTCTCTGGTGTTGTGGGCATATCTTGATAAACTGTATCCTTTAACGTCCCCCAAAAAGAAAAATCAAGTGGAGTCAAGTCCGGTGATCGAGCAGGCCAGCCTGTTCGTGATCCTCGGCTAATCTGCTTATTACCAAATTCTCGGCAGACAACATTGCGAGCTATCCGCAAGGAAAATGAGATGGACAACCATCATGTTGATACCAGAGTGTTTGCCGATCCCACAAGATTAGATCTTCAAGTAACACAGGCAGTATCATGTTCACTTTTTCGAATTGCCGGTACAATTTCGAATTATGAATAGCTCTTATCC
This sequence comes from Ophion costatus, assembly GCA_951751655.1. Lineage (NCBI taxonomy): Eukaryota > Metazoa > Arthropoda > Insecta > Hymenoptera > Ichneumonidae > Ophion > Ophion costatus. The sequence goes on along the minus strand of OX632358.1, from coordinate 16,563,130 downwards.
AAGTTCAAAATCAAACTGATCGACAACCTCGATTGAGCTACATACGAGACAGATTAACGCGGGTTGGTAAATAAACAGAAGGTATTCGAAATGTTGTCGATGCCCGTGTAGAAATTTGAGTCGGGAAATGGTACTGCCCCTGATCTGCCTTCCCTAGATAATATCAGGCTCTGGTCAGATCTTCCACCCTGGAATAGGTTCGCAATCGTCAATAAGGAAGTGAAAAAATTGTAGCGGTCGTGAGCGCGTGCTGTTCTCTTTTTTTTTTAATCCGTAACGCTATCTCTATCTCGGGTTGGCTAGGCACGTACGATGTAGAGGCTGCGTGGAATTTTTACCAGTTACTAGCATGTAACTCGGACAGGCTAGCGCAATTTCTGCTCGGGATATTGTCCACTCTATGCGTACGTTTTTTATTATTCCTAATATTTTATTTATTCCTAATAAATCTGTGATTCGGTTTCGTCTGTTAAAAAAAACCTTTAGTTAAATCCACTAAATGTATCTATTTAATTTTAAAAATTTGATTTGAATAGAATATTCGTAAGTACAAACATTTTTCTGCTTGATTGAATTAATAGTCCGTCTCGATTGCAATACACACATCGGCGGGGAGCGGAGCAGAAAGGGGCGGAGAGAGAGAAGTCGTATATATATATATATATATAGATTAAATTTGAAAAATCTATAGGATAATATTCGATAAAACGCTCTAGTTATCACAGTGATATTGAGTAATTGATATAGTTAATGTGATACAACAAATAATTATAGGAATTGATGTGGTCTCTTATGCCACCGAAATACTATACAAACACTCGGTGGCATAGTGGCAGCGCGCGTAGCTATAGGCAGGTAGGTTCGAGGTTCAATCCTATGTGGATCCAGAAAATTTTCTTCGCAAAAATCCATTGAGACCAGGGAATGAGGGATTATGGGACAAAATTATTGTAGTAGAACTCTAAATTAAGTATTTCCGCCCGAATTATGACAAAAAAACATGTTTTTCGAACACCTTTGCAAAAAATGCCACCTCTTCCTTATTTTGTACCATAAAATAATAATGCTCGTTTAGGCAGTAGCGACACTCATGCAGATTGACATTTTTTTTTAATGTTCCGTTTCAGATTACCTGGAGAGCGCCAATCACCAACGCCAGCCACTATCCTTTTTTCATGCATTTACACAATTATAAATTATTAAGTAAATATACATTCATATGTAACAAAAAAATGTGTTCCATTCTAGAAGAGTGGACCTTCAAACGAAAAAAAAAGATTGTATCGATACATGTAACAGTTAAATGTTTTTTTAACTTAGCTTATTTTTTCAGCCGTTACACTAGAATGGCCCCTTAAGGCCTTCAATGGTATTCAATTACAAACGATTGTGTTTTCATTATACATTTCCTCTTTAACGTTGTTTAGGCAATTTTCGCGCGAGCCCATGCTTATTGTACTTTGAGAATCGTCGAAAAGATTTGCAGGCCGGCCATATATGGTAGCCTGCGCCAACTCATCAGTGTCTGGACGCTCGTCGTTTATAAAATTATATACATTTCAATACAAGTCGGACGCCTCCCAGTGGCAATCATTATGGCATATACGTCGAGTGTGTTATTTGCCTGCAAACGCGTGTGCGTATAATAATGCTGAGGGAAAGGAGGCTTGGGTCTCGAGCGTAATGAGTTTCTTGCCACCAGAAATCGCGATTGTACGCACCCACGAAACGGTAATCATTTCGAAAGGTTCGTACAATAGAAGAATTACTACCTGATGGATGCATGCCATACATTAAACTTGGAAGAGATTCAGTATGGTAAATGGATAAGTCAACTTAGTCACAACGTGAAATTCACTGCCAGTCATCGTCGATAACAGCATTGCTGCAAGTGTGTAGCTCTATTTTTTCCTTACACTCGATCGATATTGTAGCACGCAGGTTCAGACGTATGCAAGTAATCTCAACATTTTCGTCCGCATATGTAAATGTGCCTGGAAGCATATTCGTAAAGCATACAAAACATATGACAGTGTCATTTACTCGAAGGCGTGCATAATCGTGGAGTTCGAAAATGTACAAATTTTAAGTTCAGGATTTGTAGCCGAGAATCTCAATTAGCGACAAACGTTTCATTAAAATTCTGAAAATTGACCGAGCTACGACCATTTTTATGGGAAAGGGCAAAACGGCTAACTGCGCTCTCGTTATAGTGTTTCGCATGCGTTTTACTGATGTGCAAGTGATGTTACTGGCAATTGCACTGCATGCACGTGTAAAGTGCCACAATTCGATGCACGGCGTATAGAGATAAGTAACCGCCGTGGGCAGCAGACAGCTAAAGAAACGCGACAACTTCGTCAAGCACCTCAAGAAGAAGCTAAGAATATTGTTGCTGCGGACGGATTACTATATCGTGCAGCAATCGGAGACTGACGGTACGACAAATCATTTTAATGTTATGCCTAACTAGTAGGGTAGTTGGTCCAGTGGTCGTCAGGGTCCTAGTGATCGTCGTGTTTACACATTAAATAATAATTTCAAGATAAGAATCAGTCCTTCAGATCTGTGATATATTAACTCCCGGGAGGTATTTACTATGTTGTATTACATCGTTACATTCGTAAGTATCTGTATTCAAGAATAATGAAATCAAATATATTCAGCTACTGCGTCTATCTGTCATTTCGGCCGAATCCTTCATTAGAAGGTTAAAGTGAACCATGTCACATCTCGGGTGATTTGAGAATGCCTGGGGACCTACGTGAAGTAAGTTTGTCTTCAAGTAATTAGCAACGATTTTAGTTTTGCGTTCAGCTTAAAAAATTATAGTTTCATGCTAATTTCAACGAGTTATTAAGGGGTTACCCCCACTTGCGATTTTGAATAAATCGATTTTTTTTATTGCATTTTTTTGAAGTATAAGTATCTGAGAATATGTCCTGAAAAGTTCAAGTCGATCCGAACAAAATTGACTGAGATACAAGCGTTGAAAGAGAAGAATCCGTGAATTGAAGAACTGAAATTGAAACTTTAAACGCGTTTTTCTCAAAATGGCATTTCCGAAGTCGGTGACCAAGATTACTCGAACACTAATGAACCGATCTTCTTGAAATTTTGCAGACTTATTTAATACATAAAAATGTACACGGAGAGAATTAAAAAGTAATTTTTGTGGTGAATTTCACGGTAAAAATTACCGTGATATATTTCAATGTGGTGACAAGTGAGAAAAACATAATAATTCGTATGCGTCAAGTTTTTTTTAGCTCACGTTACAGAAAATTTCAAATACGTAGTTCAAATTTTACTATACAAGAAGGGTAAAAATTGGAGACAGTAAAATTTAGCATGTATGTTCGAAAATTTACCTACTGTCGGTTAAAAATTACCAACCGCGCCGTACGTTATTTTTACGGTGCTGCACAGTAAAATTTACCTGCGTCAACCTCGGAAGAAAAATTCCCTATAAGGCTGGTAAAATATAAATTCTTCGATTGAAGAAATCCTTAGTGAAATGTATTTTTTCTTCAAAAACTGGTGCTATAATAATCATAATAATAACCGAAATAACAATAACCATAATAATAATAAAGAATATTATTTATTATTGAAAAATTGGTACAAATTAATGGTGTTTGTTTTTTGTTGGGAACATTTTTTTCTTTCATATAAATTGGTATACTCAACAAACGGATAAGGAGACAAATTTAATCGTTAGAATTTATTTTTCGTTTAATACTAACATTTATTTATAATACATTTTGTACCATCGTAGGCTCGAGTGATGTGACTAATTTGCGCACATATTACTTTGTCATCATTTAACACGATCGCTACGTTTCACTTTCTCGCAACGAGACACTGCATGCGACTGAGGCTTCAGGCTAAACTGAACCGGCGATGTACGCAGTTTAGACGAAATTTTTTTGGGAAGTCCCGTCGTGCCATAAAGAAATCGCGCTCCCCTACTTACCCCCACCACCATACCATTCTGAAGTGAAAGGAATGAAGGGGAATTTTTACAATGCAGTGCCTCAAAATTCCCGTATCGTACCGCACGATAATTTTAACCAAGCGCGCACGATAATTTGTACCGAGAGCACAATACATTTTCCTATAACATTCATTAAATTTTATAATAAATCTTAAAATAACTTTTATAAAGACGATACTTTTTTATAGACATTTCTGAAAGGCATAAAATAATAAAATGCACAGTAAAATTTCGCTGATATTACAGATTTTTCAAATTTAAGTTTTGCGTATTTTGTTACACATCGAAATTTACTAGAAAATCTGGTAAAATTTTCTATCTGAAGAAGAAATTTTATTTTATTTTCGTGAAAATCTGTGTTCTACCCAACAATGATAAGCGAAGTTTCAGGGTTGTTATCTGGTTACCGTTACTGCGCGGTAATTTTTAACATTTAATTCTCTCCGTGTAGTCTTTAATCGTTCGATTTTTTTTTTCGAAAAAAAATGGCCGTTTTATAGCCAAAAAACGGCCGTTTTTTTTCGTTAAAATCGAACCATTAACTTTGACTGTCCGCCATTTTGTGAAAAATGAATATTTTTTAAAATCCTTCGATTAAAGACTAGTTTATACTTATATTTGACTAAATCCATCCGCATTTTTTGTTAAGATGATCCACTTCGCCGCAATGTTGGTCACCGCAAACCGTGTATATAAAAACATTATTTCATTGACGGTTATTTGCCACTAACCAATGTAATATTTTTCAATAAAAAAATTACTGAAAGTTCTTCAAGATCCCTTGTCGATTACTGGACCAGCCATCATGGGGGGCATGACGATGACGCGTACAATAACGTCTTATAACCTTTACGAAATATTTTCGATAAAAACCAGAGATTCAGAATGACTTAAAATAACTTATTCTCTCTTCCCAAGTTGAGCTACATACATTTCCAGAGTCGAGCGATCTGCCTAACCAGTTTTCTTCCCAGTAATCGTCATCTTAAGGTGACGATTACTGGGCCGACTACCTTAGTCCATTACAAGACTATAATTTGATTGTTTAAATGACAATTGTGTTGGAATAAAACATTGAAAACAACAAGATTGCTGTCCAATTTTTAGATATTTGCAGTAATTCCGTAATAACAAAGGGTTAAAATCGTTAAAAACGATTTTTTTATTTTCGTGATTTTCAAGACTATGAAAAGGTATCTGGTCATTCCACAGTTTTTTTAACACTAAAATTAGGTTTATTACTGCTGATCACTCCGGTTACCAGAGTTATATTCACAGAGAGATCATGCAGCGGTTGCAGCACTTTGTTTATATGATTACAATTCCGTTCTTTATAAATATCGATTGATTGAAAAAAAACTGAAACTTATTGAGGCTTTATACTAACGTGTTTAAAAGCCCCCCGTTGTCATCCCAATACCCGCATTAAAATTATGTATTTAAAACCGACCTGTTTTCAACACGTCAAACTTATGCATTCCTGATAAAATGCATCCAATTGCGTAACTTGTATGTAAATACGCAAATGGGAATATTTCACAATACCTCAAGGACATATTTTAAATGTTCCATTTGTTATACATATACTGAGAAAAAAGTCCATCGTTCTTACAAAAATACCCTCGGTGAAAGAGAGGATAGTAAAATTGCCTATAGTTGACGTTCTATTATCTTCGAAATAATTATTAGAGTATTAATTATTAGTAATAATAATTATTAACCAATTCATACAGCAGAACGTATCATGTAATATCGTACAAATCACTATCAGGTATATCGTACAAAACTATTGCAACGCGCCAGATATTCATGTAAGCAGTGACTTATATTACCAAAAAAACATCTGCCCAAAATTTTGTCTAAATCGAAGGTAACAGCTATTCGAAATTAGAGCCCGAATTACTTGTGTCTTTTATGCCATGTCTGTCATCGAGATGCCGCAAGTGCACAATAGCCGCAATAGCGTAGTCGCAGTGTGCGTAGTATAAGCAGATGATAGGCAGGTAGGTTGTACGTTCGATTCTATGTGTAGGCAAAATATTTCCTTCGAAATGAATCATTTCGAAGGAAGTCAGGGAAATTACAGGAGGTCCGGGAACGACAAATTATAATATAGAGTCATTGAGGAAAAACTCTCTGTTGAGTTTTGTATTTTCATTTCGGATTTATGAAATTTTCTACGCATTCAGAAGATGCATGAAGCGAATCACTATAAACATCATTACAAATCACGAGGGACATTTGTAATCAATGTATATATATTTTAGTCCTGTTCACGATTAGTAACTTGGGGGAGTACATTTTTTATAGTGCCAGGGAATGTTCATCTTATGAAAATCTTCAATATTATATAGAATTGAACAATTAACGAATGCTTGTAAGATTGGTATTTGCTAAAATATAGTTGATATGTGGTTGAAAACACCATATATTTCTCTCAGTGTATTATCGCCATATACAGATGCAGAATATGCGTACTATGTAATCTGCGCCTGTGCCACAGAAACTTCCGATAAATAACAAGTTCGCTTGAAATATGCAGTATGCATACCAATAACATTTGAAAAGTTAGAAAAAAACATTAATCAAATATGCCAATTTGATGATTCATATTGTTGTATTACGTTCATTCCATAGTAGAAATATATGATGGAAGCATACAAAAATATATGGGGAACATGCCATCTTTATATTTTAGACTCATCACAACGTAGGTTGCAGATGTAAAATAAAATGTAAGTATTTACAGTATGTTGATGGAGTATGCAATTTTAGCCTTGTATACATTTATCCAAGGCTAGTGCATGCATAAGTGCATGCATATAATATTAAAAGTATATAGAGAAATAATTAAATGTATACAGAAGTTACATAAATTGTACAAATTCAATTAGCCATCAAGTATATTATATGTAGGTGTGTACACAAAAGTGTCTCTTTCTGCGCGTTTGACATTTTCGTAAGGGTTTTCCTACTAAGATTCGTTTTCTAGGTTGGGTAGGACCCGAGCGCAAAACTTAACACTTGTAGCATTACGTGTTACACGTTCGGCGAGGTAGGAAGCGCATTGACACCTCACCACTGCTCTTAATCTCAAAGCCAATTATTTTTTAACAGAACATTCATTTTTCCGAAGAAATCGTAGATTTATATGTTAAGGATGTTGAGTCCCTATGAAACATGTTAATGTTAATTGTTCAATAAATAGCTTCTTAATCGTCATGAAATTTTTACACGACCTCCTGAATACTTCATGTAAAGACATACCAAATTTTCAGAATTCTATCATCGTTACTTCACCCTCCTTACGGATTGAAATAAAAAATAATAAGAAAATTCTGAAAATTTGATATGTTTTTGTATGAAGCATGTAAAAGGTCGTGTTAAAATTTCACGACGATTAGGAAGCTCGTTATTAAAAAATAAACATTTTGTTAAGAGCAATTTTTAAAAGAAAAAAAAACTTCCAATAAACTTCGTTTTTTTTTTTCGTTAGTTCCAGGATATTGTAGATATTACAAAATTGAGAGGTAAAAAAAAACTTATTGCAAAGTTACATCAGCTTCCATAAGACAACATTTAATTTGTGAATGTTAATTGTTCAATAACAAGCTTCCTAATTGTCGTCAAATTTTTACACGACCTCTAAAACACTTCATACAAAAACGTACCAAATTTTCAGAATTTTATTATCATTTAAATATATGATTATGGTTTTTGTTACGAACTGCAGTTATTGTTTACATAATTTTACGACGAAAAATAATAGAAAGGTGGGCGTCCGTGTGGAATTGACGGTGAAAAATTACGAACATAGGGTACATCGCAGGTAAACATCGATCAATAAGCGGCTTATAAAACTAATACGACAGGAAGAGAATGGGAGGATACAGAGTGACAGATAGGGAGGAGTGGTCGAGATCAAGAGCTCACAAGGCACAAGTTGGCGAGACAAATATCGAAGGAGAATTGTGTGTGGAGAGGCTCGCGCGATCAGTGACGAGTTAGATGCTCCGCGGACAGAGCACACACAGCGTCGACGTCCCTCGTAATTGCGACGATAATTCTTGCGCGTGAACATGTGATGTTATGTTACTTGTTTCGTTTATCGTCTCGTTGCCCGGCTCAACGCACTCACTGTCACCGTGGCTTATACGCTCGCAATCGGGACGACAACTCGGTACGTAGGTCGCGGTCCAAGAGATCGCAAATACCGAAAGAGTCATCGAAAAGATTGCCCTCGATCGCCCATTGAATTACGTTTTTGCTATACTGTGTCTGTGACGATCCCCGTGCACGGGCAAAAATGCACTCTCCGATGACACGGCATTTCAAAGATGTGCCAACAATCATCTATGCCAATTCCTTCGCAGGCTTGGACACTTGCAGAATCAACTTGTATCGAACTGTTAAAAAATGTTAATATGGCGGATTTATATTTTTTGGGGTTTTGGGCAATGATTTTTTTTTTCCGGTGAGAGAAAGCGGACTAATATATCGATACCTGAATATTGCACATTATGCAATCGTTATAGACAAATCAAAAGTCTGCAAGAGTAGTATTTATTAATTGCTATACAATCCTATTTTTGCCACAACTGCAGAAATATTTATGCTTTTCAAGCATAACTCATCGATTGACCAAAGGATTACCAGATGATGACGAACCCGTCCGTCCTGAGCTTTCAACACCACCTAATGTTATTTAAATAATTTCCGTATGGAGCAACTTGCACAAATTTATCATGACGAAACCTTTTCGTTCTGCGATGGAGATTTTTTTATTTACATACAGACACTGGAAGCCAAAGATTTTGCAGGAATGCTATGGCCATAAATATTGGATGCACAATTGTTTTCTTTGATCTAACTTGGCATGCAATATGTGGGATTCCGCTAACGCGTTGCAGAATGATAACGCTTTTCATTGTCAGTAGGTCAACATGCGTTCTTATGTGACGTTGTTTCCTCTCAAATATGATTTTTCAAAAACGTAATTAAGTATACGGAGTGTTTTCATTTTTTTGTGTCGCTAATTTATGTATGAAGAGAACTTTTTGGAAAATGTCTCAGTCGTTCACTACACAATTGTACTGTAATTAATTGTGATGCATTAAAACTCTGATTATTTATTGCCTTGCTTCGCCCACACCTCTCGACCAAACTGTGTGATAACGCTGTAAACAGTTCAATGGCTCGAAAACCTCGACAGTCGCGAGACATTATCCACTCCCCATAGATTTGCCCTGATGAGGTTAAACATTAACAAATATAGGTGAAAAAATACTGTTATCTGGAAATTTGAGACTCAGCCTCGATGTTATGCCACTCACGACTGATGTTGCCTTGCATCCGGAACATGTATTTAAGAACTTCAGAACTTCAGAAGACCCTTAGAATGCTATGGTCTGGGTTTGTATATCCCACACTTTCGTAATACTTTCGCAGCATCAAACTTCACAAATCGATATAAAACGTTTAAAAGACGAGAAGAATACAAGTTCAGAACTCACGATACAGTACTACGCGTCTTATACATGATAATTTTTCCTATGGAATCTTTCGTTGAACTTTTTCTCGTGAAGGCGCCAGGAGCCTCCATCTCTCCCTTTCCATCTCCAAAAGTCTATCATCGCGCACTATACAGTAAAAGTTGTATGTTTTATTTTTCTTTCCCAGTCCTTTCTTGTTTCTTACTTCGTATAACCTGTGTTAAGTGAGCAAGAACTATATACTCACGGAGCGTTTCATAATTCATGCTCTGCCACTCCAGATTTCATCTAATCTGTATGGAGACGGGACATGCTACTGGGCCGTTTGTATCAAGAGGTGCTGTTGCTTCGACCAGTGCACCATGGCGGAAGCTTTCCGTTGCAGCAAAGTTGTGGCGAAATGACGAGTTTTAAGCCTTGCAGGTATTTGGAGCGGCTAGGATGTATGACAACGTCGCAGCGAAGTTTCCAGTCGCCTGCGGATTTTTCTATCATTAAAAACTGAGCACCGGGCATTCTGCGTGGAAATGTTAACCCAAACTTTTTACCGCAATTTCTACTTCGAGTTCAAAAAGTTTCCACAATCACAAAGAATGTGTATCATTGTGTGAGCACATAACATATACAAGGGTTACTGAGGGTCACAGTGGGTTACCAAGGAGAGACACAAGAGTTGCCAAGAGCAGAAGGAAAAACAACAGTCGTAACGGAGACTTGATGTGTGATGGTCAAACTCCCTATCCACAATCCTTTTGTTTGCCCCGTCGTTGTCGAGTCATATGGAACATTTTGATACAAGAGAATGAGATCCCAAAAACCAATTCATTGAGCTGCATCATGCACTGGAAGCTGAAAAGAGCAAAAAGTAAGCAATTTTCGTAAAATGCAAATCATTTTTTATTGTACCCATGACAGTTTATAAGCGCTAGTGAGCACGAATGTTATTATATAAGAATAGCAAGGAATAAAAATAGAACCTCTAATTTTCCGGGTCAACAAATATCCCACGGCTACCCTTGATTGAAATATTCACACACCAGCGAACACAAGTTGAGATCCATGTGCCGCCAATAGTAGGTACTATTATTTACCAGACTTGTGGAAATATTATCTGTCTAGCACATCGAATAAGCGAAAGTTTTTTTCGGCAGTTTCATAAAGTATTTTACGAAGTGTTAAAACTTTACACTGTACAACGCGCAACGATTGTCCATATAAGTTGTCATTTATTATCAATGGATACGTCCATAACTTTAACGTTGTATAAAATTATTATTCGTTATGTATTTTTTATGCTTTCATTACAATGGCCGAATACGGGTTTTGTCGGCCGTAATGAAAAATTTAATGGAGCCCCGGTGTCCCGCATTTCCTATAGCGCTTGTACAGAGGAATTGACGATCGATGAACTAGTATATGTATTTCTCAGAGGTACGGGGCCTTCCCCTTTTACCATCCCCTCCTTTTTTATTCCTTCCATTCCTTCCGGCATTCACAATCCTTCCAGAGCTCCCTACATTCCTTCCAGAGTTCCCCCGCAGAGTGTTGACCGCAGCCACTCTTTCCTAATGCACTACTGTATCGCATTTGCACGAGGGCCCAGGGAAACTGCGGAAAACCTGAGCCGATACAGGCGGCTATATTTGGCTGAGTTTCAGTTGTATTAAAACATCAGAAACTCAGACAAACTGCCTCCCGCTCAAAGGTTGACGCGCAAACCAGTGCACGGGCAAGCGGTCACCGCTCCAAGTATTGGCAGCCTCCAATGCTGCTTAACTTCAGTGACCGCCGAGCCCGCACACCGCCCGCGCGCCTACCTCTGTCGGTTATCGATGAACTAGTATGATTTACTAAATAGTTTTATCTGACGTCCAAATTTTATTATTGAACGGGTTTTTAGGGATTTGTATTCAAAGAAGGAACTTCGTTATATCCTTTCGTCCGTTTGACACTGCCTCACAGTTTCTACAGTTTTAAATGTATATATTTCGTACATCCAATATATAGTGCAATATATAGTTTTAGATGTAGATATTTCATACATCCTAAATAAAATAAATTACGCAATTGTGAGTTCTACCTCGAGGATTTTTTTATTATTAGAATTTGCCATTCCCTGACCTCCTGTAATGATTTATTTCGAATAAAATTTTGCGCCTACATACAAAATCGAATCTCCAGCCTAGTTGCAGCTCTTCTGCGTATCCTACGCACGCTGCCACTCCGCTACTGGATACTTTTGGCATCGTGAGCACATATATGGCATAAGAGACAAAAATAATTCCGGGTGTACGTCCAAAGACCTGTTACCTACGATTTAGGTGAAACTTTGCACAGATAATTTCTTCATAATATAAGTCACTGTTTAAATGGATTTTGGCGCATCCCAATAGTCTTTTGCCATTTAATAGTGATTTGTGCCATATTATTTGATACGACCTTCTGAATGCATAGTAATGCGTGTCCTACAAAAACAAAGGCGAACTACAAAAAGAAGCATTGAATTGATATTCTATTTTTGCAATGTACACGTAGTTCTTAAAACTATTAAATTGGGGTGGCTCGAACTGCAAATTTTTTACGTGTACGTCATAAGTAAATTTCACCATCACTTTTGTCGAATATTCACTTTTCATAAGGTCTTTTAACACATTATACTCGAAAAACGTTCATGAAACCATATGAATTGTACAAACTTGAAATTAAGGATGTTGAGTCGCCATTCGCAAATGATAATAAAATTCTGAAAATTTGGTACGTTCTTGTACGAAGTATTTCAGAGGTCGTGTAAAAATTTCACGACACTTAGGAAGCTCGTTATTGGACAATTAACATTCACAAATTAAATGTTGTCTTATCGAAACTGATGTAACTTTGCAATAAGTTTTTTTTTGACCTTTCAATTTTGTAATATCTACAATATACTGGAATCAACGGAAACAAACGAAGTTTATTGATACATTTTTTTTTAATTTCTTTTAAAAATTGTTCTTAACAAAATGTTAATTTTTTAATAACGAGCTTCCTAATCGTCGTGAAATTTAAACACGACCTCTCAAATATTTCATACAAAAAGATACCAAATTTTCAGAATTGTCTTATTTTTTAAAATTTTAACCCTTAAGGAGGTTGAAGTAATGATGATAGAATTCTGAAAATTTGGTATGTTTTTACATGAAGTATTCAGGAGGTCGTGTATAAATTTCATGACGATCAAGAAGCTATTTATTGAACAATTAACATTAACATGTTTCATAGGGACTCAACATCCTTAATAGTAGAACTTTGACTGAACAAAACCTAACGTACGGTATATAAGAATAGTATTTGCACACCGATTTTGTAATAGTATGGAATTATTCATATATTGTCAAGCCGTTTACACTAGTGAGTAATAATTTCGGGGATAATAGATAGTCAAACACGCCATCGAATCACATGTGTAGATATACTTTTCGCTTATCGTGTTAAGTCGTGTTAACCATACTATGATTGCGGTGTCAATAAACTATAACAAGCTTTACTATCCCCTCTTTTACCATGGGCGTTTATTGTAAGTACCATAGACTTTTCTGTCAGTATATTATTTGATGAGATCTTTCAATGAAAGTTGTTTCGTTTAACTTACATCAACAAATTCAGGAGACGTAAACCACCAAGTTATCGTTGAGTTGACTTCATGGAAACTCTCTGAGACATTTTTTTAAGACTGGCAACATACATTACATCATTAATTGTTCACCGATTGACGTGCATTTTTTTAACCTCCTAATAATATTTTAGATCGCAGAATGTGAACGTAGGGGACTTTCGATGTGTTGAAAACTTTTTTCGAAAAACATTATTCGCTGTGAAAATTTTTCTCGGAACACATTTTTTACAAATATGCACCATGTTCTCAAAAATTGATATTTTTCATTTTTCTACGCACTGCAAAGGCAAATCTTATCTAAGACACAATTTATTTTGAATTTCCGTTCCAGGTAAAACATGGAAAGAGCACTCTCACTGGCGGTAGAACACTACCAGATAAAGGTCACTCGCTTCATCCAGTTTCGGCACCGTCACTTATCTGTAAAAGCTTGCGAAAAATTTCTAACGAAACACAATGACATGTTGAATAGAGGCCAAAAACGGAATTTTAAGTCTATAAATTGGATGTCCATAAAAAATGTCGAAAATCACCTCTTGCCGAGCCCTAGACCTATAATCTCCCTCAATAAAATATTTACCATTAAACACATGGTTCCTTCCACTTCACCTTGCCCGTAACACTCGAGTATTATGATCGCAAATCATAAAATAACATCGAAACTAGCATGCAAAATAGTTTCACAACATACGTAATAATAATAACCACCTATTCATTAAACAATGATTCTGCAAATGGTGGACAAACAAATGAATATGGAACCCTACTCTATGCGTGCTCTTCGACACTCACTTGACAGGTTTTTTAGAATCTATAGTTCGATATAACAAAGCCACGGGGAACACTTCTGAACCGTTGCGCATTTCTCACGTTGAAATACCTAGTGCTATTGTTTGAGGTCTTTTCGAATGAGAAATGGTAAAGTTAACAGATTGTTGCGACTTGATTGCTCATTGTGGTGCAATAACATTAAGCAGTTTCACAACGTTTTAGAATATATATATACAAACGCGATAACGAGAATATCCATTAGACCGACCATTTGAACACTAGACATGTGTCCGAAGTGAAGATATGGCACTGTAGAAATAAGACGAAGATCCAAGACGGCCTTGATGTTGAAGAAATGTGAGAGCGGCCCGTCACCGCCATCTCATCGTGGTGGATGGACTATCAATCTATAGAAACCCTAAAAGCCCACGCTAAGTTACATATCTATCCGGCGAATAATATTAATACCTCTTTAGATCCATGGATACAATCGTGCGATGTAGCTACGGAGCCTGGCTGTCGTACATGTGTATACATCATACCGAACGTACACGTTTAATCGGGAATAACCGGTTTTATCTTTATAGGAGAAGAATTTTCTGTTTAGACATTTCGTGAGTCGGGGCCGGCTAGGATCAGCATAAACTTTGAACGGGGTCAATGGACGCATCGATTTTAAAGCTGCACAGTAGTAGCTGAAACTTCTATGCGGAGAAATAATTATTCTACCCAAGCGAGTCACTTCTAAGCGAGCCCATTCGTTACTCTAGCTTTAAACATAGCGTATTACTCGAGTAATAAACTCTATTTTTGGGAGTTAGCAAACTGCAACAATTAACTGTCAGACGTCATGTCTGTCGATGAATTATATGAGGGGAATTTACCAATGGAACGTGTTTTGTCACTTTAAATCGAAAACTACATCGGCAAATACATATCGACCAAAAAATATTATGTTATGGATAGATGAGTTTGAAGAACAATTAACATGCGTTCAATTAAATAACAATCGAATAATTTTCGAGCCGAATCATTTAGCGGATCAGTCGGAGAACTCGCTGAAAAAAATACTTCAAATGAAATCGATATAAATTTTGCAGAGAATTTTTCTTTGAACATGTGTCATAAAATACAGCATTCATTAGCCATTTATTTTAAGTTACGCTCTTTTTAGGATAAGTTTCGTAGTATTATTAATAATTTATCTCGCCTCCCTTTTAAAAAAAATGTAAATAAAATTTGGCGAGCGGTTTCATAGAGATGAAGATATTATTTGCATCCCGTATATAAAATTGAAAGCAAAAAAAAGGACAGAGTGCCGCGATACTTGCTGTGTATGTATATATTTGAGATAGGATTTGACAGCCATGAAATTTTGTTTAAAGAAAACGAATATGTGTGTCTCCGCGTGTATGTGTGCATACATGTATGGCACATATGAAGTTTGAAAAAATAAAATCTCAGGGTTTTGACGAAAAAGGTAAAGTGCTGTGGTCGTATTTTCTATCGACTCCGTATGAAACGTAAATCTAGATTGCATACAATTTTGATACGGAATTGTATACATTGAATCGTCTTTTTAGAACTATCAATTATTAAAAACATTTACAATTCACTTTATTTCTAATTTAGAAACATCGTAGTCGCAGAGGGTCAACATCCGACTGATGTTAATAAAAAATACAGTTAATAACATCACTTACTTACAGTAACAAAAACAATTTGAGCTATATCGTTAAGCACTGTCTGTACAATGGAGCAGAGGAACGATATTCACATATCAGTATTGTTCTTTTCATAATGAAATAACGCGTGCTGCTTGTGTTTGTCTAAGACGATTGACGTTTCGTACAAATACCGAGCCGGACATTAGTTATTTAGTAACTGTAGAAATTCTAATGACTCGTAAAAATATTCAGTATTTTCTCAGATAGTATAGTCGTGCTGTATATTGGAATCGGAAAAAATTAGAAGAAGGCTAGTTTTGTCCCACATGATTTCGTAGGTGCCGCGGGTGCTAACTCCAAGTTTGCCTAAAAATCCGGGGGTAATGTTTTTTTTACGGCATGAAGGGGGATGGAGGTCGATTAATGCAAACCTACAACCCCCTCGAGGTCGGCTCCGAGAGACAAACTGTCCAGGAATATCCGGATTAATTTTTTAAATTATTTTTATCATAGCGTCGAAATCGTGAAAGCTCACATTGGGAGTGAAAAAGTGGAGTGAAATTATGTTTAAAAATCAGTTTTAATTCGATAACTTTGCAGGAAAAATTCATACAATTTTTGTTCAAATAGGAACATAGTAGGTTCTGAAAAGACGCGTCGATCGAGTATTTGATCAACCCTCTCCGATAATATCTTGATCCCCAAAAAATGATTTATGTATTAAAAAAATAATGTTTATTGAATAACTCAAAAACAATCGTATTTCGCGGAAGGTTTGAAGGTACAAAATGTAGAGAACTCTCTATATTTTCGTTTGCAAAGACCACCCTTGAATTTTGTTTTTCCCATCCCTCTCGGGGGTTGAAAATTCAAAATGAAATTTTGGGAACACTATTGACCGAAAATAAAGAGATACAAATGTGGCGCTGTGGACAAAAATGTGGCTGAGGGTTGGAGCTACAAATTGTTCCGCGGCGGCGAATTCGTGCGGTCAATAGTTTTCCCAGAATTTCATTTTTAATATTCAGCCCCTGAGAGGGATTGGAACATCAAATTTCAAGGATGGTCCATAGAAGCAAAAATATACAGAAAATTATACTCTACATTGCGTACATTTCAACTACATACGAAAAATCGATTGTTTTTTAGTTATTCAATAAACAATTTCTTCTTTGGTATTTCAATAATTTTTTTTGGGGTGAAGATAGTATCGGAGCGTGATGATTAAATACTCTATCGACGCGTCGTTTCAAGGGCCACAACAGTCCCATTCGAATTATCCTCTCGCACTCCTGCCGGCTTGTTTTTTTCGAGCATCTTAAAATGGGTTCGTTTTCCCAAAAAATTATCATGGAAGAATTTTTTTTTAAGTTTGAAGATTGCACCTTGTAGTCTTCGAATCATTAAAACATTTGTTATCCCTCAGGATAACTTTTTTTAAAAGGGATAACCAGCTGGAATATACTTTAAGAGCTTACAAGAAATTCGGAAGTCTATAAAAGGTTCAAGCCTTAATACTACTTCTTAAAACTATTGTACGATAATTTTTTCTGCAGGTACTGCAATGTACCTGCAGAAAAATGTACCTGCAATATAATAGGAGCAATCGACATAAAGGGTACATGTGATCGAGGCTTTTTGTTTAAAATATTTTACTCCCTGGAAACAGGATCTCATCACATTCACAAATTAGAGTTTAATGACGTATACGAACGATTACCAGTGAACTTCTTGGGTGAGGAAATGGAAGTACTTATGATAATCCGATGTACATTAGCCATTGTTTCAGGCAGATCACTTTTCTTCTCTGTACTACTTTCAACCTTCCCTTCCAATTCTTATAAAACGTTCTCCCTTGATATGCATCCGCAATTATTTTACACCACACTACTGTATCGCATTCTCTCGAATACTCACAGTAAGCAAAATGACCGAACCTATAAAGTCGAGCCCTTTCAACCGGACTATTCTTCTGAAAAGGAATGACTGGTTCACGGCAGATGATGGGCGTATTCATAATTAATATGAGAAACGATCTGAGTTATACGCTTGCGTGAACTAATCGTTGCAAACCCATTTTTTACTGAACTAATCAACTTTTTTGGAAACTTTTGACCATTGGCTTTCTATAACAGTTTTTTTCGGTCTATTGAAAAATTACAAAAAAAAATCGTAAATAAAAATGTTCAAAGTGGGCAAATTTTGCGATTATATGGTAAAGTGCGGCCATGTCGAAGACCATCGGAGGCAAGTATTTTGTACGTATTGAAAGTTACAATTACCATAAAACCTTGGGATCTATGAAAAAACGGTAGAATTATGTAAGTGAATCATTTTTGAACTTTCTCAGATTCTTATACTAGTGCAGATGTTTCGTTTCGTGTGAGATTATTTTAAAAATAATTACTGTACAGCAATTTGCAAAATACAATCTTGGGAAAACCGTACTCCTCTTACGCTTCTGCGAGAGAAATAAAATGACGAACCCTATCAATGAAAATGTCATGTGGACGATAGCCGGTTTCACGTGAAATTCCCCATGTCAAATTCGCTCCCCAGTTGTACCGGCGGTAACGGACGCAGCGTATACACCAGCTTCACACCAGGACGCGCACGCGATTATATTATAACTCGGTGGTAAAGGCGGGACTCACGGGAATGCCAAGAGAAACGAAGGGACGTGGGGCTTGGGGGGATTTCTAGCGTTGGGGCGTTTGGGGGGTAGCACACTAGAGAGTGCGAGGAAGCAACGCTCGAACTTTTTAAATTATTCCCAGGAGACCGCAAAATCTCATAAACATTGACAGTGGCAGACCACAGGTAGTTATTGGAAGCGAATTTCGTTGGGCAATTTCATCGTTCCTCTCCTACTCGACGAACACCTCGCCAAGCTCTACTATTGCTCGCTCGGCTTTCACCGATTTGTTCTCGGTAAATCTAACTGTGCGATTTGCCTGTACAATCCGAATTATCGTTGATTTATATGGTGAGATCATCGTTTTTATCCTCCGATGCTTAAAAATTTCTTTCACACTTCGGCACTTCGCGATGATACCCTTTGTAGATGGATTTGATGAGATCCTTTTGATCAGCTGGTCCAGTGAATGACAATTTTGAATATAACGCTATTGAATTACATGATCCCTATATGCGAGCATCGAAATATATGAGTGGTGTGGTGATGATTGCAGCTTGATTCATTTCATTTCACTAAGTATGTGTCAATTTTTTGTTTTGTATTGAAGTCATCTGGTGAATCACTTTATTCGAGCTGACCTTAGAATTTCAAGCCGTCTGTTATTAATATACCACACGATGACGTATAGTTTCTTTATTAAAAAATAAAGAAACAATTCACACGAATAGATACTGATAGATGAGTACGAATCGAAAATATGAAATCTATGTTTCATGTCTCTCGATATCGAAAAACATACATTGTGCATATCTTCGAGCGATGTACATAAGAAGTTCTTATTTTTGCGCCGTATGCAACAAACGAATTTTCGATTAGCTGCGATCGATGTAAAATAATCCTTATTATTGGTTTCTTAATACCTTCAGGTATTCTACTGTATATAGTACGAATGAATAATTTTGTAGGCGTACAGTTTCTTATATCGATATTTTTTCGTATTTGAAGACAGCAAAATCAATGTTTGGGGTTGCCAAATTTTGAGGGGAATTTCAGTGATTCTCGACTTCTGAAGACAAATTTTTAAGGGCGGGTCAATCATAGGACGGTAACACATATTCGAAATGGGAAATCGATCAAACGGGAGAGGAAATCACATCATGTGGTCATTCCGACCGAGAATTGGACGCCGATGCTCACTCGTCGTGATAAAGAAATGACGGCGAGCACTGCTGGATGTTTAACCGTTTTGTCACAAAAAATGAACTGTTCATACTTTGTTGTGAATTATGAATGATTGGTAAACTGCTAGTACAAAGTTACCATTTAAAGATGAAATAGTGTGATTTAGAAATGATCAATCAAACGTAAAAAAAAGTACTTCGAGGTTTATATTAAGCTCCAAATCAGTTATTTATAACGAATATTTATTGATTAGATGGCAACGACCATGTAATTAACTATAAAAATCAATTCAACTCAGTGGCTTTTGAGATATAGGATTGGAAAATTTTACATTTGTATTTTTGTGTACTGTCGTATGAGTATATGCATGGTAACGGCTTGCCTTTCGATGCGTGGGATTGCCACACTATTACATCTTATGATAACGGAGACTGGATACGGCCAATTCAATACGCATAAGGGTGTTGATATTATGTTATGGTATATTTTAATAATCGAGGGCGGAGATTGGCATAGCTAGAAACTCGAAATACTCGAAATTCGATAATATTTTTAAGATTTTTTAGGCTTTCACAATTTTCATTAGTCCGATCCACAATATACTTGGCGGGATTTCTTTCAACAGTGATCATGTTTCAGATGATATTGGTGCTCGGATTCAGATAACCGAAGAAATAATTTTCAATAACGTTAATAAAATACCTACATTCAATATTAAGTTCTGACAATTAACCGTGATGAAGGGGCCGGTCCACTTTGGAGTCACGAGAAATGGCTGTTTTCGCGATTTTTTGAAGGATTTTATAAAAGATATGAATATAAAAGCTGTTGGGCTTGATAAGTAAAATCTTCAGATACATTTTAAAAAATTTAATTTATTTTTATTCATTTTTAAGTACAAAAACTATAGTTTAACGTAACGCCTCAAAAATAGGTGGGCTAGGTAGCTCCAACACAACTCGGCAACGGCTTGTCTGAAACGTGTATTAAAAGTTTTATCGAAAAATAAAAAAATGGCAGATGAAAAACGAAAAAAGTATTTAAAAACGCGTTTTTTCGCAGTTTTTCGCAAAAAGGGGTAAAATTTTCAAACCATCGAGGGTCATCTTGTTGCGAATCATGTATACAATATGTGGTTCAAATTTCAAGAGAATCGGTTTATTAGTTTTAGAGATACGATGGAGCGAAATTTTGAAAACGTTGTTTCGAGAAAAACGCGTTCGAAGTTTATACTATGAAAAACTTTTACCTAAACTCAATCGGCAATTCCTGCATCGAACAAAATCCAATATTTCTGAATGTATGTACTTTCGAGAACAGTAAAAAAAGTCGATTTTTTGAAATTTTCAAAGTGGACTGGCCCCTTAAGTTGTTGGTACGTACTTTCTCAAAGATATGTATATGTAAAATAAATTACGTAAACTGACTTGGGTAAGTGCATCACAGAAAATCTTCATGATTAATCAGAAAACGACCAGACTCGAAAGACAAAATTCTTTTATACCTGCATACGTTTTAACGAACAATCAGGGTTATTAAATCATAATCAAACGTTCCCTGCGGAGTAACGCTATATGCTGCTTTTCGTGTAGTTCACGATGGGCATAACGATAATATACTGTTTCTCTGCTGTGAAAAGCTTTCATACACTTTACGTTTATACACGGAATCACGCGGTACACAGGTGTACATCTGGCTGCATATGTATTACCTTTCGGTTCTAATTCATGATACTCTTTTTAACCAAATGCAATATATCTCTTTTAACGTTAGTTATGTTTTGCGCTGTGTAAGATTAATTTTCATCCACGCCGCTTCTTCCCTTCGCCGAGTTTTATTATTTTCTTTATTATATTATAGACTTGTGCTTCTTAATTCCTTCAATGTGTTTATTTATAACAACCATGCTCTGCCGTAGTTGGGTTGTGGAGTCGTCTCTTAAAGCTACTGCGCATACTTCATTTTCGTCGACTTCATTTTTCGGGTAACAACGAAACAAACGAAGCGAGCAGAAAATTTTACAACTTTCAATAGTTCATATGCGAAAGCGGATAGTGACAAAAATCTTTATAAATCTTCAGTGTCTTTTGTTATATATAAGGATAAAAAATCCGTCAAATAAAAAATGTTCAAATGAAAAGCTCGTTGAGTTCGTGTAGGATAGGTTGTATATAAACGACAAAGGCGAGGATGAAGATTAAAAGGAGGGTCTCGACAAAACCTATATCGGGGCGAACAGATCATTCTCAAGAACGCACTATCACTCTCCCATGCTTTTTCATCAAACACTATACATGTGTCTATAGTCTCTCTCTCTCACCGTTCGTTCCAATAGAGCGGAAAAATATCTCTTCTCGTATAGGACGGTGAATATAGGCCGCAAATTTGATTTTTATACTCGCTTTTATAACTCCGTTATATCGTCTCATCCTACGTCGCCGTGCACGGTTTCGCCTCTATGTGTGCCAATTCGCTCCCTACGTATATTGCTCGTCTCTTCCGGCCTTCCTCCCTCACCCACTACCTATTCAGGCTCATCTCGAGTAGACCTGTAGAAGGGGACCGGAAGGTGGATCGAAGTACATTTGCACACAACCCCACACACACACACACATATACACACACGCGCGCGCGCGCACACACACACATGCGCACACACACCCACACACACACACACACTTTCACGAAATTACACGACGTTGGCGACTCTGCCAGGACGAGAGGTAGGAAAAAAATGCGAGACCATTGTGGCGAAGAAGGATCCTGTGGAAGAAAGAGGAAGTCTATCTCGCTATGACCAGGACACAATTAAAAGTTGCTGAATCAAATGCAGCCCATTCTCTATCGTATACTTATGCATTAACCACACCACAAGAAAATGTGCACGAATGAATAAGCGGCGGATATATTTTTCGGAATAAATCATTATATGTATAAGTTCATCGTTGCCATTTCGGTATACCCCAAACCGTAATTTAAAAAAATTAAGCAATTTATGCTCACACAATTTTGCTTAGCGCAGCCTAATTTTTTCCTAATAAGCAACCAGAACATAGAAAATGGGTTGCTTCGTTCAAACTTCTAATGCCATTCAAGTTTGTTCGAAGTTAATTCCAATTTATTTTAAAAAATTGTTACTGCCGATAATGATAGGAACGAGCACGCGAAAGCTCACCTCGGCTCCTCATGGCTAGGACTATGCGTAATTAATACGGAATAGGCTAATCAATAGTGATAGCTACGTGATTGGAGAAGTTGGTAGGGAAGTGCAGAAGGGAGGGGCGTAGAGACGATACGTCGATTGATGAGGGGAAAAGATATATTTTTTGGGTAACAAGGGATTGGCAGTGAGCTGAAAATGTAACGTCTCCACTTAAGTTCCATCCGGGTTCAGAACAGAAACATGATAGAATCATGGGGAGAAGCCCTACTTCTTGGCGCTCTCACAACATAAGAGGCAAGATCGGAGGGTAAAAGACGAGGGTTTCTAGAAATTAAATTCTGCCCTAGGAGGGCACGGGCACTCTTTTAACATCCTGTATGCCGTCTAGCCCTGTCTCTCCGAGTAAACTCAGCCTTAACGTAAAAGAAGACTCAATTTAAACGCACATGCAGCGTACGTATTTTTTCTTCTAATGCTCTATCGCACTTCTCAACCCTTCCGTTGCAACTGTTGTCCTAGCGGACAAAATATCAACTACTCTTCTATACCTTCTATACTCCATACCTTTCGTATATTATTTATCGGAATTATGGCAGCACTTGTGCTCCATAATGCAGGCACATTGTATACGGTATTCCAAAGTATTGTAATGCAGGTACACATCAGATCAGATCAGATATATGTGTGCCTGCGCCGCGGTTTGTTTTTGTCCTTAATAAACTCATTTTTATTGTGACATGTGTTTTTCAATAGATAAATCCCGGCGAATTTGAATTATAATCTGCAGAGTAGTCGAATGACTGAATTTCATAAGTCAACCTCATTGATTCTGTTTACCATATTTTTTTTTTACTTCTGTGCATTACATCGTTATAAGTGTTTATTCAACGATATTTAGACAATGGCAACCCATGGATAGAGCATTTCAACCGCTTACATACTCGTATAGTGGCAGTTTTAGGCCCTACAATAGGGTTAAAAGGCAATGAAGTTGAGCGAAACGGAGCTGAAACGTTCGTGTACTCAATAGAAGCTACGAAGATTCGAAGAAATAAAAAATAGGCTGTGGAAGAAAAAGAGGATAAAGGCATTCTCTATAAAACTGAAACTACTGAGTAGTCCCATAAAAAAAATTAAGCAGCTGCTCTATCTAAAATTGTTATACGGTGCAACCGATTTCTTTTTGAATAAGTTTTCTCGTTGCTTATTCGAAAGCCTATACTCACCGCGGCCGGGGTCAGTGGCTGACAGGGCGTTTTGTTTCACGATTGAGGAGGCGGGGGTTCGATTGGAAGAGTGCAAAAAGAAAATTTGCAAGGATGCCAAAATTTGCCGATGTTCCAGACGAACAGAAGCCATTTCAACAGAAGAACGAGCTTATTTAGCATGACTTATTTTATTGTAGCGTTGGTTACAATATCGTCTGGTTCCGTCTGTCCTACAACTCCCTTAACTGGGTACCGCTGACAATATTCCGAATCGGCAGTCGAACAAATCCCAATCGTGCTATGACGACAAATTACAAATAATAATTACGCAAGCTATAATGAGGCGAGAGAGATAGGCGAGAGCTGACAACACGTTTCCCCTCAATGTGAACGGCGAAATATTTCGCGTTCCAAAGGGTCCTTAAATGGGCCTTCGCTGGGCTTAGGCAGCCGCGGGGTCGCGCTTATGCGACGAATTCGTTAGTCGACGCCAGGGAGAGAGTACTGTAAGATTTTCTGTCACAATTTCCTGCTATTTACCAACGGTTCAAGTTATTGCGAGATGACTCACAGGCAGTTGAAAATTTCATATTTCTCAAATCACTAGATAACACAGATCATTTCCAATATGTACATATTCATTATAAATAACTCGAAAGTGATCAAAGAAAAGTCAGTTGAAGAGGCTAGATGGACCGAATTGGGTCGACTGACCACACTGGAATTTCTGTAATCCCAACGCAATGAAGTAATGCACGTACTGCATTACTTCATTGGTGACTCGTTCCATTCCCGGTAGAACGTCCCTCAGCATAGGGCAATAATGAAGACGTATGAAAGAGTACAATAATGTAGCAAGTGAAAAGTGACAAGTGCACCAATAACACGTCCAAAGGGTGGGAGGCCGTTCACACGGATGCACACTCATCGCATGCTATGCCCAATTGCAAGCTCGACACTTACTCACGATTTTTACCTACGGTTCACTACGGGGCCGACGTAGGCATACATTGTTGATGGTGGACGGCAACATATTCCCTGGTTTATGTGTAGAGAGCGGGCATAACGCTTGGCAGTACTTGCGGTATAACAGGCGTACTATGCGTGACTGCAAATATTCTCAGGCAAGGGAGCAAGACTATGCAAAATGAACCTACTAAATGGACCTACAGGCATTTTTAGATGTATATCGACTCTGTTGAAAATTTTGCAGTTCTTACATTTTTTGCAGTCCTTACATTTTTGCAGTTCTGGATATAACGACGGGCTCCGGTTCTTTGCAGTTCTGGGTGGTCTTACTGTAGCACATATACAGCTTGAACGGTCTCAACATCCCATTCATGCTGTAGATAATCAGACACTCGCTGACAATTACTTTCATTTTGTATGAGTGACTGGGTTTGAATGATCGACTCTGTTTCTGAAAAATCTCTCGAGTACTCGGAATTTTAGTAAGCAGACACTCATCATACGTATGGTCAAAATTATTCGAGTATGTTGGTAGTGGACTTATAAATAGATTCTGCGCTGTCCACGGGCTTTCTTCTCTGATATGCAAGCGGAAATGGTTAATTCACGGAAGTCCAGCACCTTTATCACGCTCTACCGCCACAACTGGTGCAACACGGGGGAAATTTGGTGCTTGTGTTGAATACGAGCTCCACTAATACTGCATGAGGTGATCTTTCCCAAAAATAACATCGACGATGTGTCCGTAGAAAATGATCCTACTTGCTTTCCTGTTCTGGTAAGTGTTACTGATATCCTAATGAATGCGACTTAAATACGAATGGTATATTTGCGCTTATGCCATAAACACTGATTTAAATTCAATAGTCAGCAGCAGGCAAAATTATTTTTGTTATACGGTTCCCCAACTGACATCACTACGTCCAATTCCTCTTGATGTTATACCCCATGTGCAAATCAAACATCGTTTAATTCCGGATCATCGAGTTTCCTCAAATATCTATATTGCATCTGTGTGCCACAAACAAACTCAACGCGCAGAATTATTCCGGTCGATCAAAGTACGTTTCACTCCGTATACCGCTAAATTCGGGGTTTCTGAAGTGTCACTTCATCCATATCCCAAATATATATATATATATTTGCTACCAATGCAAAACATTCATAATCTCTCCACAGGAATCTCTTAGTCACGTATTTCTCAATGGTCCTGGACGATTTGAAGATGGACGCCCCTCCCGCGTCCCACTCGCATCCTTCCCAATGTATTTCCTTTTAGCGTAGAGTGAAGATGATGGAGGGGCCGTGGCTGAGACCTACAGCCAGCAGACATGATTCCCGCGTAATGGACCACGTAGGTAGTCGTTTGATGATTTGGGTATTACCGTTGACAATTGAGCTCACGATACCTCGTCAGGGTCCTCTGCATGGCGTTTCGATAACTGCCTCCGTCACACCGCGACCCATCCTTCGTTTGTTTCGGCAACTCGCAATGTACGGAAGATCTACACTTATGAACGTACATTATGTTGTCGTCTTTGCTGTGTCTCCGTCGTTATCTCTCGAGATTCACGTCGGTTAGGGACTCGTGAAAAGTCATCGCCTTCGACTTCCGTGGCCTTTCGTCAGGATAAATTCTGCTTACTCCGAAATCCTTTCCATTTCAATTATACGATTCTGTTTGCTCGTGATGCGCCACCTCACTCCGCTTCGGCTGCTACTGAAGCCTGAGGAGATAAAGGGCGTGCTTGCTTTCCGGCACGTCGGCTTCTATTGTGCTTCGTAACTGCCAAAAGCCTTGACTGCGCTTTGCGCCCTTGCAGACGAAGCCTCGATTTGCTGTCTTTTTAAAACTATTTTTAGTGGAAATGGGTCCAAAACTTATCGCCAAATGAATATCATTTATATTTTAAGAATATATATCCGTAAATATTTAAATGTGCGTATGTACAGAAATTTCTTATGCAACAAGCAATTGTACTGTGCATTATTAATATACTCGGAGTTTTTTTTACATGAATTAAGTTGTATTGAACGATGATCAGGATTGAATTTGGTAAAAATGATTAATCGTTTAGATCAAACAAAATTTCAAATTGTGGGATAAATATGAGCAAATTAGAAAGTCACTCCCTTTCTCATCATTTTTCATCGCGTGACAATGGCTTCTACTGTCAATTGATGAACCTGACCCGATAAAATTTTATCTATATAACGTGAGATTTTTTTTCATTTGCTTTGTACTGATTTTTAAACCTTACTTAGAATTACCTCTTCATAATTTCTCTATTCGTGCCTCCTACAGAAAGGAACAGACTGGCTGTTGCCACATTACCCAATCATGTTGAATGCTTCCTTAATTATTACATGGTTGCATTAAAATAATTGAATAGAATCCAATAGTTGAATTCCACATGGAAAGAAAGCGTTGCCTTTTGATGCCATCCACTCGCCTACCCATTTTTGGACTTCTTCGTAATTACGAAAGTGTGTATCTTCTAAAGCATGCTGCGTCGACTAGCACGAGTGGTAGTCATTTGTGGGAAAGGTCGGAAATTACGCTGGGTGAGGGAGAAATTCCTATTCCGGTTCCATCAGTATTCGTTTTTCACCGCCAATGCAGAGTCGGCCCGAGCGATGTCGTACAGCAGACTCACGTATCGGTGATGTAATGCTACTGACAGCCATTTTCAATAAAGTAACCGTTCAGGACATCCTACTGCTATTGGTAATGTTTGGTAATGAAGGTTTCCTTGGGTTTCAAGAGCTAAAGTTAAGTAAAGTAGCTCATAACATTAATGGCTGACCAGCATCAACTCTTGGTTTCTGGGCTTAGGGTGGTCGAAATAAATCTGTTTTTCACCCCCAGTCACATTACGTCACGGGATTTTTCCGTGCCTCGGAAACAAGGGAAAGGTGATGTTCAATTGTTTTATATTGGCGTTTTCGCTCAACTCTATGGTAGCTATTTTTCTTCATTTTCCATCTTCCCCATGTTATGCAAAAGTTGGGATCCCGTTGACTTGACAATATTGAGCTATTCAGCCCATTCTTTGAGAGTTTGAAAAGAATGTTTATCCAGCGAACTGGCTATACTCAAGTGTGAAATATACAGAGATACTTACAGCCAACCAGCGTGCTTCAATGCAGCCACCTAATGTTTACAGTGTCATGTTCAACCAACGAGGCTGAAAAACGTAATTTTCGCATCGACATCTTTCTACATACAATATAGATGTACAGTCAGTTGGGATCGTGGACAGCAAAGTTACATCCTGCCGAAGGCTTTTCAGCATCTTGTTGAAGAGGATATTTGTCCATTGAGACAGCGTCAATGAGGTTGGGATTCTGCGAGAGTGCTTCCTTCCTTGCATGCACACATACCCGCTCGAATTTGATGGGCTTTCAACTTCCTATCTGAATTAACTGGATGTTTTAAGGAATACCCGATGAAACAGGGCGTGTATTCCACGACTATACGACCGTATCTATAAGTGTGTGCATGTAAAATCCGTCGAAGCGAGACACGAGGATGACAAGGACTGAGAGTACGGTATTGCGCAATGGAAACACAGTCAAGCAGATACTAAAGTGCTCTACAGCAGCTTAGTGCGCGTAAACAGTGTGCAGGACATGCCACCTCTAGGTGTAGGCTTTGTCTTTGATACGCTATCGTATATAGCCACATGTAAACGTAAATCGGGTGATTTTTTCTAAAAAGTCGATTTGTAGGTGGGCTAGTGCCAGATTTCCTTGAAACTTATACAGAGGTTGATCCATATCTGTATGGGTGTGTATTGAGATATGACACCAACCATCTGTTCCCATTATCGTAAATCTCTTTAATTTCTTTTATAAATCGCTTTATGGTTTACGTTTAGGGTTATAAAACTCTTTAGCTTACATTAAAAAATGAAAAATTACGAAAAAGAAAGCAATACGTAGTTTTATTGAGAATGCTCATAGTGCATGATTAAAATATGGTGATGCGTTTTAAATTTTACAAAATGACTGAACAAAATTCATCGATTTTGTTAAGTTGAGTTGAGTGGTGTTTGATGAATAAATACTGTAAGTACATGTTGGCTAGAAATACAGTCCGTTATTTTATTTTTCATCATAGCCACCAATTGTTTTCATCTTTTTATTTAGACCTTCATGCACTCTATCATAGAGTTTCACACAACCACACGAGTGGATAACGTAACTCGTCATCGCCTAGCTACAAGCTAGTGAAGATATGATCGCCATTAGCTAGCTGTTTTAGCTATTGATTATCCAGCCTTGAAAGGGATTGGTCGTCTAGTGGCAAACACAAAAAAATACAGGATGACTAGATAGAAAGGCATATGACATGGCTGTATTATATTTCCAACCTAGTCATGACCTAGTTTTTAGATTTCTAAATATCTCGGATCACTCCCAAATATTTGGTGCTGATCCGAGATATTTAGATTTGTATAATCGATACTGACCTTGAATGATCTTGAACAACTTTGACACCTAATGTTTTTATGCGGCTTGAGGTGCTCCACAAGACGGCTGAAAAAATGTACCATTCCATTAAAAAAAGTGGACGTGACCTTCACTGTGCGTCATTGCCTCCACCAAAATAAAAAATAATTGGTCGCATTTGATGGCCCCCTTCACACCGTACAACTTTTGTCTGGACATTTTTTTTGTGATGTCGATAATTACCGAGTTATTTCGGCTGGCAGAGATAAGCAGGACACGCTGTATACACATGTGTGTGTGTGTGTGTGTGTGTGTGTGTGTGTGTGTGTGTGTGTGTGTGTGTGTGTGTGTGTGTGTGTGTGTGTGTGTGTGTGTGTGCGTGTGCGTGTGCGCGCGCGCGCGTGTGTTTGTGTGTGTGTATGTGTGTGTGCGTTTATTTTCATGAATTTGTTTGCACATTCTCTCTTTCGTTGCATTGTTTGACAATATTCTTCGCTATTCACGAATTACGTTTATGATATCGACGCTGTAAATACATTTATGATTGTATTTTAAATTATATCAGAGAAACGCTTACGCGTAACGTGGTTTCGACGCCGGGACCTCTGGGTGATAAGTTGTAACGTTGTCCACTGAGCCAGTTTTACTGGGTTAATTTTTTAATTTTCGTTTCGTCTACATGTGTTGCAATACACATAGTTGGATTTTTTAAAAGGGCTGCATTAACAAATGTAAATATCATTGTCGGATCATTGACTCAATTTCGTTCGCATTGAAAACGTTAATCGCATAGAATTACGTAACGTTAATTATTGTGGCTAGTGTGGCCGCAGTTAGCTAGTAATGGCTAGGTCATCGCGAGACACCCACTTCAGAATTTTTTTTCTTTCGTGACGCCATCTTTCACTTAAAATGCTTAGTTAGCCATTAGCTAATCGCTTATGATGCTATACATAGTAACATAACCCCACTTTGTCATGAGTGATCATTATTGGCTCCAGATACGATTTACAACGATACTGTGTCCGGTGCCCCCGTCTGATTTCGTTAAATTTTTTATTGTTATTTTGCATCGAAATCTAAGAGACGTATTTTTTTATCGGCGGAAAAAGTTTCTTAAGAGGTGAAAATTATCCTTGAATTAAGTTGGGCATCCTCAGAGTGACTTTTGCAATTTCGCATATGTCCAATCAAGATATTAGATTAAAACCATTTGAAGGATAATGCTTATGACGAATAACGTAAAATGCACTTTTTTCAATTGCGAGAGGGTAGAGATATACAGGAGAGCAGAGATACACATAGATACACAGGAATCGAAAGTTGGAAAATTTGTATAAATTAAAAACTTTTCTTTATATTACAACGAAACGTATTGCATTTGAGAGAGCTAACAAAAAGTAGAAGATACGTGTTTTTGCATTTCCCGAAAAGCCTCGTTTGAGGGGTGGACCAGCCTTGTATGATACTGATTTCTTTATCTTCCGGTACGTTATTCTTCATCACAATCTAGAAAACACGTAATTTTTTAAACGGCGGAAAAACGGTTCGAATGCGTGAAATTCACCCTCAAAGTCGTATACTTTCAATATGATTCTTGCAGTTTCGCATATTTCTAATAGATATATTTAATACAAACCAATTGAAGAATATTGGTTTTGACGAATAAAGAAAATTGGATTTTTTAAATTAAAACGTGATTAACTGTTAGACATGTATAGGGGTCGAAATTTGAAAACCTTTCAGAACATAAAAGAATTCTTTGTACTTCTACAAAACTATTTGCATTTGGTAGAGCTAGAAGACATAGGAGGGACCCTCTTCCGGAGGGATTTCTCATACGCTCGTAAATTTTGGCAGTTTTCTATTTTCATGATTTTTGGTGGTGCTTGAACCAATTCGCGTACGGTAGCTATGCATATAGAATATTGTCGGCAAAGCCTATTGTCTTACGACTACATATTTAACCAGATACAAAATTGCGGATATTTAAAATCGCAATGAAAACAAGCTCTTGGTGTTTTTCTTTTGATAGAATGCTGGCATTTAGAGTTATGTAACTCATACTCATTAAAAAATACTATAATAATGGTTATCATAAAAAAGCTTCTAACAAACTGATTTTTTTACACCAAGAACAGTGAAACACAGCAACATTTTTGAATCCGTTGTCTTTACATTCTCCATAAAAAAATGGCGTGATTTAAACTTCGATGAACAACAACATCTCTCAAACGGAACAAAATCAGATGGGGACACCGGAAATCATATCATATAGAGGTAGTTCGCTTCTGAAATGTTTTCGTGGAAAAAAAACAGATATCTCCTGCGTTGTTTAGCTCTACAGGGGTAGTCCACCCCACAATTGGGGTTTTTTGTGGAACCCGGAAGCACGTCTCTTCTAATTTTTTAGCTCTCTCAAATGCAAATGGTTCCGTTAAAATATAACGAAAATCTTTAAAGTTATACAAATTTTTCGACTTCCAACGCCTATGTGTTTCTATCAAATCACAATCTAATATCTTGACTAGTAATATGCGGAATTGCAAAAGTCGCTCTGAGGGTGTCCACTTCAAGGGTAATTTTCACATAAAAATGATAAACAATACGAGTCTATTCGATTTCGATGAAAAACACCATATCAAAAATTGAACGCAGTCGGAGAGGGTCACCGGAGATGATATCACACATCGGTAGTCCACCTCTCAAACGAGGTTTTTTGTGAAACGCAAAAACACGTACTCCGAATTTTTTAAGCTCTCCCTAATGCAATTGGTTTCGGTAAAATAAAATGAAAAGCTTTCAAGTTATAAATTTTTTTTAACTTTCAACCTATATATATTTCTATCAATTCGCCCCCTCGGAACTTTAAAAAATGTATTTTTCGTTATTCGCCATAAGCATTATCCTCCAATTAGATTCAATCTAGCATCTCGACTGGAAATATGAGAAAGTGCAAAAATCATTCTGAGGGCGTCCAACATCAAGGGACATCAGCCCTTACAAAAGTTTTTCCGCCGATTAAAGAAAAATACGTCTCTCATAGATTTCGATGAAAAATAACATATCAAAAATTGAACTAAATCGGAACGGAATACCGGAAACGGTTTCCTTCTTAGTCATTAATTGGTATTTTTATCGTAAGGCAACGATATTTGTAATCAATCTCGCCTGCGCAGTGACTAGCCAAGGGTCGCATAGTCGCAATCAGCTAGTGTTGGCTACGTCCCGGCGAGATACCCACTTCAATTTTTCGATTTGTATCGCCATCTGGAGCTCAAGTTGGCTTGCCAACCATGAGTCATTTACTCGATGGAACGACACGTGGTCACATAACCTCACTTTATAATTTATGACCAATCGGTTGGGCCGTGACTAAACAAGGGCTAGATAACAAAACATTCAGAATATTATTAGCTCATAGCGAGGCAATCATTGGCCAGTTCGTCAGTTCGTCATTGGTCAGATGCCCTCAACAGGGCGCGTCAGTTACTAGGTCGTAAGTCAGACAGGCTAGCACCATTTCTACTCGGGCAATGACTGATCTCAAATTAAACGGGAAAAATAAAAAATTAAGCCATGTACTTCTCGAAAAGAGCAATATGAAAGCCATTGCGAGGTTGGTATAGCGGGGAAATTACTACAGTACGGGGAACATTGCCTGATATGTGTAATTTTGCACTCTGATCGTCAATATCTGATCAGATTAATGACCCTCTGGTTTGCACCGACGCAACGCCAAGTATATGTAACAATTTTGAGTGGTATCGGTGCGAAAATCCGTAGGAACAAGACACCAAGAACCAGGTGTGTAGACAAACGTTAGTGTTCAGCGAGATCGGGCCAAGTGTCGTACAAGCGCTCATGCGAACATCCTTAAGCTGCATATCGTTCTTCATAGCTCCGCAAGTGAATGCGTGTACATGGGCTTCCTTGAAAGCGTTTTCATTTAAACCGTCGAAACGGTCTGCCCTATTTTTTTAAGTTGTCTGTAAAATCTTTACTGAATAAAATGTACGACCATTTTTAATTTTTTTGATTTTTTAAAATAAATTAGTATGCTATGCATGGAGTATTTTCACAATTATTTCAATGTTTATCGCATGTATTTCATAAGTTACAATTTTTCGAAAAATCGATTTCAGAAAGTTCGGAAACGTTCTAACGCCGATATCTCTTAAATTTAATCGATATATCGAAAAATGTCGATACATCGATTTTTTTCATATTAGTTTACACTTTCATAAAAAAAAGGAAAAAAAATTAAATCACTGTTGTCAACTTTTTTTCAGCGTGTAAAGTGAAAACTATTTGTTTTAAAGACGATTGCCATTTTTTTTTCAAAAAATTCTCTAAAATAATATGATGAATCATATGAATTTTAACGCCAGTCCCATTCTGGGCCCATTTTTCCTTGTATTTAAAATTTTTTAAATTAAATTTTTTTCACGAAAATTTCGAGTGAGATATTTCTTTCTGTCTAGTCACCATCTAATTTCCCGTATCCAGCCACGATACGACCAATGCGCTGCAAGGCTGGATGTAGTCAATAGTGAGAACGGCTAGCTAAAAGTGATTCGAAACATAACTTTAATAGCTTGGGACTGGGCAGTGGTTTGTTTCATCTACCAATCCAGGTTCAATGGTCCAATGTTCCACGACCAATCATTTGTATAATAGGTAGTTGAGTTTCATGCATTGCATTCGTTGAGCGTGCCAATATTTGTAGGTTAAAACAGATGATTGACTACAGTTCGACGAGCAATGCTCACAAGTATCATCGATTAGTACAGACTATGAGTTTGTAATGAGAAAATAAATCTTCTTTCGGAAGAAAGAATTTTCGAATATAAAAACCAGTTCGGTTTAACTTGTTGAGGTTGCATCTAGTTACTCTACTGGCCGTATTCTTTCCGTTTATTCTAGAACACACATCACGTCATGATAGTCCTGTTCGGAATCGGATGGACTCGAAATTGGCGTTGGCCTTATCCAGCTATAATGATTGCTCGATCTAGTAATTATTTCCGAAGTCAGACCAACGGATTTCACCAAGTTTTTCACGCGTTTGGGATAGATTGTTACCAACTTTACTAACTTAAGTGTCAAAATTATAAA